>JACBKR010003286.1:0-30355 GCA_014218235.1 Colocasia esculenta
GTACGCCGATGTTCGATGTTCGGGCACATATCACGACCTGGGGAGGAGATCTCGCGTCGAGTTCAACACGACTTCCGATCGCTGTGACTGGGCGGCTCCGCATGTGTGCTCGCCAGTGATTCGCGTATCGAGGAGGCTCTACTGCCAAAAAACCTTGGAATACAGGAGATCGTCGGCTACAATCACAATTTCATAGTGCGAAACAAAGATTTTTAGACCCCGAATGACGTTTTTTCGCCTGAGGCAATAAGTGGGCGTCGAGCGCCTCTGAGTGCCGATTCCGAATTGGGGTCTTAAAAGCGATTCCGAAAATCGAGCGAAAGTTTTGCCTGTTGAGCGAAGCGTGGCGAGTGTCCGTATGCGATCGCATCGGCAGCCTGCGACCGCGCTCCCGGGAGAGAATTGGGCGCCGGACCGGAAATCTCCGAATGCGACCATTTACCGACCGGGTCGATGTGCCGATTCTGAATTGGGGCCTGCGGGGCGGTTCCGACCCCCGGAAGAATAAATATCTGCATCCGACTGGAGGTACGGCAGTTGGTGTACACACCACGCTCCGCGGGGGATTTTGGCCCCAGAAACGAATTCTGCAAAACAGCGCCTTGTCGACCGTCTCGGAGTGCCGATTCCAATTGTGGTCATGTAAGCTATTCCGATGCCCGTGCGGAATGTTATGCCCAATTGTTTCGCTGAAGGGGGGGAATAAACCGGAGGGGGTGACTATATCGCAATGTTCGAGCACCCATATCCACGACCTAGGAGGAGATCTCGCGTCGAGTTGAACACGACTTCCGATCCTATGACTGAGCGGCCTCCGCGTGTGGGCTCCGCCAGCGATTCGCATAATCGGGGAGGTCGCTACTGCCAAAAAACCTTGAAATAGGGGAGATCGTCGGCTAGAATGGCAATTTCGGAGTGCGAACGAAGGTTTTTAGACCCCGAAACGACGTCTTCTAAACGCCTGAGGCAATAAGTGGGCATGAAGCGCCTCTGAGTGCCGATTCCAAATTGGGGTCTTATAAGCGATTCCGATAACCGAGCGAAAAGTTATGCCTATTTGGGCGAAGCGGTGTCCGTATGCGATCGCATCGGCAGCCTGCGACCGCGCTCCCGGAGAGGAATTTGGGCGTCGGAACGAAATCTCCGAATGTGACCATTTACCGACCGGGTCGAAGTGCCCATTCTGAATTGGGGCTCGCGGGCGGTTCCGACCCCGGGCGAATAAATATCCGCGTCCGACCGGAGGGTACGGCAGTCGGTGTTCTAGGACACACGCTCCGGGGGGGATTTTGGCCTCGGAACGGAATTCCGTAAAACCAACACTTGTCGACTGTCTCGGAGTGCCGATTCCGAATTGAGTTCACGTAAGCGATTCTGATGCCCGTGCGGAAAGTTATGCCCAATTGTTCGCTGAAGGGGTGGGAATAAACCAGAGGGGTGACTATATCGCGATGTTCGGGCACCCATATCCACGACCTGGGGAGGAGATCTCGCGTCGAGTTGAACACAACTTCCGATCACTGTGACTGGGCGGCTTCCGCGTTGTGTGCTCCGCCAGTGATCGCGTAACGAGGGAGGCGCTACTGCCAAAAAACCTTGGAATACAGGAGATCGTCGGCTACAATCACAATTTATGATTGCGAAACGAAGGTTTTTAGACCACGAAACGACGTCTTATCGCCTGAGGCAATAAGTGGGCGTCGAGCGCCTCTGAGTGCGAATTCCGAATTGGGGTCTTATAAGCGATTCCGATAACCGAGCGAAAAGTTATGCCTGTTTGAGCGAAGCGGTGTCCGTATGCGATCGCATAGGCAGCCTACGACCGCGCTTCCGGAGAGGAATTTGGGCGCCCGACCGGAAATATCCGAATGCGACCATTAACCGACCGAGTCGAAGTGCGACTCTGAATTGGGGCCTCGCAGGCGGTTCCGACCCCTGGGCGAATAAATATCCGCGTCCGACAGAGGGTACGGTAGTCGGTGTACTAGTACACACGCTCCGCGGGGAGATTTTGGCCCAGGACTGGAATTCCGTCAAACCACGTCTTGTCGACCGTCTCGGAGTGCCGATTCCGAATTATGGTCACGGTAAGCGATTCGATGCCCGTGCGAAAGTTATGCCTATTATTTCGCTACTAAGGGGTGGGAATAAACCGCAGGGGTGACTATAACGGCGATGTTCGGGCACCCATATCCACGACCTGGGGAGGAGATCTCGCGTCGAGTTGAACAAGACTTCCGATCGCTATGACTGGGCAGCTCCGCGTGTGGCTTCGCCAGCGACTCTCATAATCGAGGGGGTAGGTACTGCCAAAAAACCTTGGACTACAGGAGATCATCGGCTAGAATCGCAATTCGGAGTGCGAAACGAAGGTTTTTAGACCCCGAAATGAGTCTTAACGCCTGAGGCAATAAGTGGGCATCGAGCGCCTCTGAGTGCCGATTCCAAATTGGGGTCTTATAAGCGATTCGATAATACGAGCGAAAAGTTATTATGCTGTTTGGCGAAGCGGTGTCCGTATGCGATGCATCGCAGCCTGCGACCACGCTCCGGAGAGGAATTGAGCGCCAGACCGAAAATCTCCGAATGGACCATTTACTGACCGGGTCGAAGGCCGATTCTGAATTGGGGCTTCGCGGGCGGTTCCGACCCCCGGGCGAATAAATATCCACGTCCGACCGAAGGGTACGGCAGTCGGTGTACTAGTACACACGCTCCGGGGGGATTTTGGCCCCGGAACGGAATTCCGCGAAACCAGCGCCTTGTCGACCGTCTCGGAGTGCCCATTCCGAATTGTGGTCACGTAAGCGATTCCGATGCCGTCGGAAAGTTATGCCCAATTGTTTCGCTGAAGGGGTGGGAATAACCGGAGGGGTGACTATATCGGTGATGTTCGGGCACCCATATCCACGACTTGGGGAGGAGATCTCGCGTCGAGTTGAACACGACTTCCGATCACTGCGACGGGGGACGGCTCCGTGATTGGGCTCTGCCAGCGATTCACGTAATCGAGGGAGTCGCTACTGCCAAAAAACCTTGGAATACGAGAGATCGTCGGCTTGAATCGCAATTTTGGATTGCGAAACGAAGGTTTTTAGACCCCGAAACGATGTCTTATCGCCTGAGGCAATAATTAGGCGTCAAGCGCCTCTGAGTGCCGATTCCAAATGGGGTCTTATAAGCGATTCCGATAACCGAGCGAAAAGTTATGCCTGTTTGAGCGAAGCGGTGTCCGTATGCGAGCATCGGCAGCTGCGACCGCGCTCCCGGAGAGGAATTTGGCGCCGGACCGGAAATCTCCGAATGCGACCATTTACCGACCAGGTCGAAGTGCCGACTCTGAATTGGGGCCTCGCAGGCGGTTCCGACCCCCGGGAGAATAAATATCCGCGTCCGACCAGAGGGTACGACAGTCATGTACTAGTACCACGCTCCGGGGGGGATTTTGGCCCCAGAATGGAATTCCGTGAAACCAGCGCCTTGTCGACGTCTCGGAGTGCCGATTCCGAATTGTGGTCACGTAAGCTATTCCGATGCCATGCGGAAAGTTATGCCCAATTGTTTCGCTGAAGGGGTGGGAATAAACCGGAGGGGTGACTATATCGGCGATGTTCGGGCACCCATATCCACGACCTGGGGAGGAGTTCTCGCGTCGAGTTGAACACGACTTCCGATCACTGTGACTGGGCGGCTCCGGTGTGTGGCTCCGCCAGTGATTCGCGTAATCGACGGAGTCGCTACTGCCAAAAAACCTTGAAATATGGCAAATCGTCGGCTAGAATCGCAATTTTGGAGTGCAAAACGAAGGTTTTTAGACCCGAACGATGTCTTATCACCTGAGGCAATAAGAGTGCGTCAAGCGCCTCTGAGTGCCGATTCCGAATTGGGGTCTTATAAGCATTCCGATAACCGAGCGAAAAGTTATGTCTGTTTGAGGAAGCGGTGTCCGTATGCGATCGCATCGGCAGCCTGCGACCCGCGCGGGAGAGGAATTTGGCGCCGGACCGGAAATCTCCGAATGCGACATTTACCGACCGGGTCGAAGTGCCGACTCTGAATTGAGGCCTCGCGGGCGGTTCCGACCCCCGGGCGAATAAATATCCGCGTCCGACCGGAGGGTACGACAGTCGGGGTACTAGTACCAACGCTCCGGGGGGGATTTTGGCCCCGGAACGGATTCTGTGAAACCAGCGCCTTGTCGACCGTCTCGGAGTGCCCATTCCGAATTGTGGTCACGTAAGCGATTCGGATGCCCGTGCGGAAAGTTATACCCAATTGTTTCGCTGAAGGGGTGGGAATAACCATATGGGTGACTATATCGGCGATGTTCGGGCACCCATATCCACGACCTGGGGAGGAGATCTCGCGTCGAGTTGAACGACTTCCGATCACTGTGACTGGGCGGCTCCGTGTGTGGGCTCCGCCAGCGATTCGCGTAATCGAGGGAGTCGCTACTGCCAAAAAACCTTGGAATAGGGGAGATCGTCGGCTAGAATCACAAATTTGGACTGCGAAATGAAGGTTTTTAGACCCTGAAATGACGTCTTATCGCCTGAGGCAATAAGTGGGCGTCGAACGCCTCTGAGTGCCGATTCCGAATTGGGGTCTTATAAGCGATTCCGATAACCGAGCGAAAAGTTATGCCTGTTTGAGCGAATCGGTGTCTGTATGCGAACGCATCGGCAGCCTGCGACCGCGCTTCTGGAGAGAAATTTGGGCGCCGGACCGGAAATCCCCGAATGCGACCATTTACCGACCGGGTCGAAGTGCCGACTCTGAATTGGGGCATCGCGGGCGGTTCCGACCCCCGGGCGAATAAATATCCGCGTAACCGGAGGGTACGGCAGTCGGTGTACTAGTACACACGCTACGGGGGGATTTTGGCCACGGAACGGAATTCCGTGAAACCAGCGCCTTGTCGACCGTCTCGGAGTGCCGATTCCGAATTGTGTCACGTAAGCGATTCCGATGCCTGTGCGGAAAGTTATGCCCAATTCTTTCACGGAAGGGGTGGGAATAAACCGAGGGGGTGACTATATCCGCGATTGTCGGGCACCCATATCCACGACCTGGGGAGGAGATCTCGCGTCGAGTTGAACACGACTTCCGATCGCTGGACTGGGCGGCTCCGCGTGTGGCTCCGCAAGCGATTCGCGTAATCGAGGGGGTCGCTACTGCCAAAAAACCTTGAAATACAGGGATCATCGGCTAGAATCGCAATTTCGGAGTGCGAAATAAATGTTTTTAGACCCCGAAATGACGTCTAATCGCCTGAGGCAATAATGGGCGTCGACGCCTCTGTGTGCCAATCCGAATTGGCGTCTTATATGCGATTCCGATAACGAGCGAAAAGTTATGCATGTTTGAGCGAAGCGGTGTCCGTATGCGATCGCATCGCAGCCTGCGACCGCGCTCCCGGAGAGGAATTTGGGCGCCGGACCGGAAATCTCCGAATGCGACCATTTACCGACCGGGTCGAAGTGCCGATTCTGAATTGGGGCTTCGCGGGCGGTTCCGACCCCCGGGCGAATAAATATCCGCGTCCGACCGAAGGGTACGGCAGTCGGTGTACTAGTACACACGCTCCGGGGGGGATTTTTGCCTCGGAACGGAATTCCACAAAACCAGCGCCTTGTCGACCGTCTCGGAGTGCCGATTCCGAATTGTGGTCACGTAAGCGATTCCGATGCCCGTGCGGAAAGTTATGCCCAATTGTTTCGCTGAAGGGGTGGGAATAAACCGGAGGGGGTGGTGACTATATCCGCGATGTTAGGGCACCCATATCCACGACCTGGGGAGGAGATCTCGCGTCGAGTTGAACACGACTTCCGATCGCTGTGACTGGGCGGCTCCGCGTATGCACTCCGCCAGTGATTCGGTAATCAAGGGAGGCGCTACTACCAAAAAACCTTGGAATACAGGAGATCATCGGCTACAATCATAATTTCGGAGTGCGAAACGAAAGTTTTAAGACCCCGAAACGACGTCTTATCGCCTGAGGCAATAAGTAGGCGTCGAACGCCTCTGAGTGCCGATTCCGAATTGGGGTCTTATAAGCGATTCCGATAACGAGCCAAAAGTTATGCCTGTTTGAGCGAATCGGTGTCTGTATGCAAACGCATCGGCAGCCTGCGACTGCGCTTCTGGAGAGAAATTGGGCGCCGGACCGGAAATCTCCGAATGCGACCATTTACCGATGGGGTCGAAGTGCCGACTCTGAATTGGGGCATCGCGGGCGGTTCCGACCCCCGGGCGAATAAATATCCGCGTCCGACGGAGGGTACGGCAGTCGGTGTACTAGTACACACGCTACGGGGGGATTTTGGCCCGGAACGGAATTCCGTGAAACCAGCGCCTTGTCGACCGTCTCGGAGTGCCGATTCGAATTGTGGTCACGTAAGCGATTCCGATGCCCGTGCGGAAAGTTATGCCCAATTCTTTCACGAAGGGGTGGGAAGAAAAACCGGAGGGGTGACTATATCCGCGATGTTCGGGCACCCATATCCACGACCTGGGGAGGGATCTCGTGTCGAGTTGAACACGACTTCCGATCGCTGTGACTGGGCGGCTCCGCGTGTGGGCTCCGCAAGCGATTCGCGTATCGGGGGGTCGCTATGCCAAAAAACCTGGAATACAGGAGATCATCGGATAGAATCGCAATTTCGGAGTGCGAAATAAATGTTTTTAGACCCCGAAACGACGTCTAATCGCCTGAGGCAATAATTGGGCGTCGAGCGCCTCTGTGTGCCAATTCCGAATTGGCGTCTTATATGCGATTCCGATAACCGAGCGAAAAGTTATGCCTGTTTGAGCGAAGCGGTGTCCGTATGCGATCGCATCGGCAGCCTACGACCGCGCTCCCGGAGAGGAATTTGGGCGCCGGACCGGAAATCTCCGAATGCGACCATTTACCGACCGGGTCGAAGTGCCGATTCTGAATTGGGGCTTCGCGGGCAGTTCCGACCCCCGGGCGAATAATATCCGCGTCCGACCGAAGGTACGGCAGTCGGTGTGTACTAGTACACACGCTCCGGGGGGGGATTTTTGCCTCGGAACGGAATTCCGCAAAACCAAACGCCTTGTCGACCGTCTCGGAGGCCGATTCCGAATTGTGGTCACGTAAGCGATTCCGATGCCCGTGCGGAAAGTTATGCCCCATTGTTTCGCTGAAGGGTGGGAATAAACCGGAGGGGGTGACTATATCCGCGTGTTAGGGCACCATATCCACGACCTGGGGAGGAGATCTCGCATCGAGTTGAACACGACTTCCGATCGCTGTGACTGGGCGGCTCCGCGTATGCACTCCGCCAGTGATTCGCGTAATCAAGGGAGGCGCTACTACCAAAAAACCTTGGAATACAGGAGATCATCGGCTACAATCACAATTTTGGAGTGCGAAACGAAGGTTTTTAGACCCCGAAATGACGTCTATCGCCTGAGGCAATAAGTGGGCGTCGAGCGCCTCTGTGGGCCGATTCCGAATTGGGGTCTTATAAGCGATTCCGATAACGAGCGAAAAGTTTTGCCTTTTTGAGCGAAGCAGTGTCGGTATATGCGATCGCATTCGTCGCAGCCTGCGACCGTGCTCCCGGAGAGGAATTTGGGCGCCGGACCGGAAATCTCCGAATGCCCTCTTCGGACTCGGTTCAATTCTGAATTGACGGGTGTGGCGCTCTCGCGAGTGGTTCCGACCCCCGGGCGAATAAATATCCGCGTCCGACCGAAGGGTTACGGCAGTCGGTGTACTAGTACACACGCTCCGGGGGAGGATTTTGGCCCAGAACGGAATTCCGCAAAACCAAGCCTTGTCGACCGTCTCGGAGTGCCGATTCTGAATTGTGTCACGTAACGATTCCAATGCCCGTGCGGAAAGTTATGCCCAATTGTTTCGCTGAAGGGTGGGAATAAAACGGAGGGGGTGACTATATCGGCGATGTTCGAGCACCCATATCCACGACCTGGGGAGGAGATCTCGCGTCGAGTTGAACACGACTTCTGATCCCTGTGACTGAGCGGCTCCGCGTGTGGGCTCCGCCAGCGATTCGCATAATCGAGGGAGTCGCTACTGCCAAAAAACCTTGGAATAGGGGAGATCGTCGGCTAGAAAGGCAATTTCGGAGTGCGAAACGAAGGTTTTTAGACCCCGAAACGACGTCTTAACGCCTGAGGCAATAAGTGGGCGTCGAGCGCCTCTGAGTGCCGATTCCGAATTGGGGTCTTACAAGCGATTCCGAACCGAGCGAAAAGTATGCCTGTTTGAGCGAAGCGGTGTCCGTATGCGATCGGATCGGCAGCCTGCGACCGCGCTCCCGGAGAGGAATTTGGGCGCCGGACCGGAAATCTCTGAATGCGACCATTTACCGACCGGGTCGAAGTGCCGATTCTGAATTGGGGCCTCGCGGGCGGTTCCGACCCCCGGGCGAATAAATATCTGCGTCCGACCGGAGGGTACGGCAGTCGGTGTACTAGTACACACGCTCCGGGGGGGGATTTTTGCCCCGGAACGGAATTCCGCAAAACCAGGGCCTTGTCGATCGTCTCGGAGTGTCGATTCCGAGTTGTGGTCACGTAAGCGATTCCGATGCCCGTGCGAAAGTTATGCCCAATTATTTCGTTGAAGGGGTGGAATAAACCGGAGGGGGTGACTATATCGTGCGATGTTCGGGCACCCATATCCACAACCTGGGGAGGAGATCTCGCGTCGAGTGAACACGACTTCCGATCGCTGTGACTGGGCGGCTCCGCGTGTGTGCTCCGCCAGTGATTCGCGTAATCGAGGTAGGCGCTACTGCCAAAAAACCTTGGAATAGGGAGATCATCGGCTAGAATCGCAATTTTGGACTGCGAAATGAGGTTTTTAGGCCCCGAAATGACGTCTTATCACCTGAGGCAATAAGTGGGCGTCGAACGCCTCTGATTGAGCCGATTCCGAATTGGGGTGTCTTATAAGCGATTCCGATAACCGAGCGAAAAGTTATGCCTGTTGGGGTCTTATAAGCGATTCCGATAACCGAGCGAAAAGTTATGCCTGTTTGAGCGAATCGGTGTCTGTATGCGAACGCATCGGCAGCCTGCGACCGCGCTCCCGAGAGGAATTGGGCGCCGGACTGGAAATCTCCGAATGCGACCATTTACTGCCGGGTCGAAGTGCCGATTCTGAATTGGGGCCTCGCGGGCGATTCCGACCCCCGGGAGAATAAATATCCGCATCCGACTGGAGGGTACGGCAGTCGGTGTACT
Organism: Colocasia esculenta; assembly: GCA_014218235.1. Taxonomy (NCBI): domain Eukaryota; kingdom Viridiplantae; phylum Streptophyta; class Magnoliopsida; order Alismatales; family Araceae; genus Colocasia; species Colocasia esculenta. The sequence goes on from JACBKR010003286.1 coordinate 9,241, forward strand.
AGTACACCACGCTCCGGGGGGGATTTTGGCCCCAAAACGGAATTCAGCGAAACCAGCGCCTTGTCGACCGTCTCGGAGTGCCGAATCCAAATTGTGGTCACGTAAGCTATTCCGATGCCCGTGCGGAAAGTTATGCTCAATTGTTTCGCTGAAGGGGTGGAAAAAACCAAAGGGGGTGACTATATCAGCAATTTTCGGGCACCCATATCCACGACCTGGGGAGGAGATCTCGCGTCGAGTTGAACACGACTTCCGATCCCTGTGACTGAGCGGCTCCGCGTGTGGGCTCCGCCAGTGATTCGCATAATCGAGGGAGTCGCTACTGCCAAAAAACCTTGGAATAGGGGATATCGTCGGCTAGAAAGGCAATTTCGGAGTGCAAAACGAAGGTTTTTAGACCCCGAAACATCTTATTGCCTGAGGCAATAAGTGGGCGTCGAGCGCCTCTGAATGCCGATTCCGAATTGGGGTCTTATAAGCGATTCCGATAACCGAGCGAAAAGTTATGCCTGTTTGAGCGAAGAGGTGTCCGTATGCGATCGCATCGGCAGCCTGCGACCGCGGTCCCAGAGAGGAATTTGGGCGCCGGACCGAAAATCACCGAATGCGACCATTTACCGACCGGGTCGAAGTGCCGATTCTGAATTGGGGCCTCGCGGGCGGTTCCGACCCCCGGCGAATAAATATCCACGTCCGACCGAAGGGTACGACAGTCGGTGTACTAGTACACACCTCCGGGGGGGGGATTTTTGCCCCGGAACGGAATTCCGCAAAACCAGTGCCTTGTCGACCGTCTCGGAGTGCCGATTCCGAGTTGTGGTCACGTAAGCGATTCCGATGCCCGTGCGGAAAGTTATGCCCAATTGTTTCGCTGAAGGGGTGGGAATAATCGGGGGGGTGACTATATCGGCGATGTTCGGGCACCCATATCCACACCTGGGGAGGAGATCTCGCGTCGAGTTGAACACGACTTCCGATCACTGTGACTGGGCGGCTCCGTGTGTGGGCTCCGCCAGCGATTCGCGTAATCGAGGGAGTCGCTACTGCCAACTAAAAACCTTGGAATAGGGGAGATCGTCGGCTAGAATCACAAATTTGCTGCGAAATGAAGGTTTTTAGACCCTGAAATGACGTCTTATCGCCTGAGGCAATAAGTGGCGTCGAACGCCTCTGAGTGCCGATTCCGAATTGGGGTCTTATAAGCGATTCCGATAACCGAGCGAAAAGTTATGCCTGTTTGAGCGAATCGGTGTCTGTATGCGAACGCATCGGCAGCCTGCGACCGCGCTTCTGGAGAGAATTTGGGCACCGACCGGAAATCCCCGAATGCGACCATTTACCGACCGGGTCGAAGTGCCGACTCTGAATTGGGGCATCGCGGGCGGTTCCGACCCCCGGGCGAATAAATATCCGCGTCCGACCGGAGGGTACGGCAGTCGGTGTACTAGTACACACGCTACGGGGGGGATTTTGGCCACGGAACGGAATTCCGTGAAACCAGCGCCTTGTCGACCGTCTCGGAGTGCCGATTCCGAATTGTGGTCACGTAAGCGATTTCGATGCCTGTGCGGAAAGTTATGCCCAATTCTTTCACGAAGGGTTGGGAATAAACCGGAGGGGGTGACTATATCCGCGATGTTCGGGCACCCATATCCACGACCTGGGGAGGAGATCTCGCGTCGAGTTGAACACGACTTCCGATCGCTGTGACTGGGCGGCTCCGCGTGTGGGCTCCGCAGCGATTCGCGTAATCGAGGGGGTCGCTACTGCCAAAAAACCTTGAAATACAGGAGATCATCGGCTAGAATCGCAATTTCGGAGTGCGAAATAAATTTTTTTGACCCCGAAATGACGTCTAATCGCCTGAGGCAATAATTGGCGTCGAGCGCCTCTGTGTGCCAATTCTGAATTGGCGTCTTATATGCGATTTCGATAATCGAGCGAAAAGTTATGCATGTTTGAGCGAAGCGGTGTCCGTATGCGATCGCATCGGCAGCTGCGACCGCGCTCCGGAGAGGAATTTGGGCGCCGGACCGGAAATCTCCGAATGCGACCATTTACCGACCGGGTCGAAGTGCCGATTCTGAATTGGGCTTCGCGGGCGGTTCCGACCCCGGGCGATAAATATCCGCGTCCGACCGAAGGGTACGGCAGTCGGTGTACTAGTACACACGCTCCGGGGGGGATTTTTGCCCGGAATGGAATTCCGCAAAAACCAGCGCCTTGTCGACCGTCTCGGAGTGCCGATTCCGAATTGGGGTCAATAAGCGATTCCGATGCCCGTGCGGAAAGTTATGCCCAATTCTTTCGCTGAAGGGGTGGGAATAAACCGGAGGGGGTGACTATATCCGCGATGTTCGGGCACCCATATATCACGACCTGGGGAGGATATCTCGCGTCGAGTTGAACACGACTTCCGATCGCTGTGACTGGGCGGCTCCGCGTGTGTGCTTCGCCAGCGATTCGCGTAATCGAGGGAGGCGCTACTGCCAAAAACCTTGGAATAGGGGAGATCGTCGGCTAGAATCACAATTTCAGAGTGCGAAACGAAGGTTTTTAGACCCCGAAACGACGTTTATCGCTGAGAGGCAATAAGTGGGCGTCGAGCGCCTCTGATTGCCGATTCCGAATTGGGGTCTTATAAGCGATTCAGATAACGAGCGAAAAGTTATGCCGTTTGAGCGAAGCGGTGTCCGTATGCGATCGCATCGGCAGCCTGCGACCGCGCTCACGGAGAGGAATTTGGGCGCCGGACCGAAATCTCCGAATGCGACCATTTACCGACCGGGTCGAAGTGCCGATTCTGAATTGGGGCCTCGCGGGCCGTTCCGACCCCTGGGCGAATAAATATCCGCGTCCGATCGGAGGGTACGACAGTCGGTGTACTAGTACACACGCTCCGGGGGGGATTTTGGCCCCGGAACGGAATTCCGTGAAACCAGCGCCTTGTGACCGTCTCGGAGTGCCGATTCCGAATTGTGGTCACGTAAGCGATTCCGATGCCCGTGCGGAAAGTTATGCCCAATGTTTCGCTGAAGGGGTGGGAATAAACCAGAGGGGGTGACTATATCGGCGATGTTCGGGCACCCATATCCACGACTGGGGAGGAGATCTCACGTCGAGTTGAACACGACTTCCGATCACTGTGACTGGCGGCTCCGTGTGTGGGCTCCGCCAGCGATTCACGTAATCGGGGGAGTCGCTACTGCCAAAAAACCTTGGAATAGGGGAGATCGTCAGCTAGAATCGCAATTTCAGAGTGCGAAACGAAGGTTTTTAGACCCCGAAACGACGTCTTAATCGCCTGAGGCAATAAGTGGGCGTCGAGCGCCTCTGAGTGCCGATTCCAATTGGGGTCTTATAAGCGATTCCGATAACCGAGCGAAATGTTTTGCCTGTTTGAGCGAAGCGGTGTCCGTATGCGATCGCATCGGCACCGCAACCGCGCTCCCGGAGAGCAATTGGGCGCCGAAAGAAATCTCCGAATGCGGCCATTTACCAACCGGGTCGAAGTGCCGACTCTGATTGGGGCCCGCGGGCGGTTCCGACCCCCGGGCGAATAAATATCCGCGTCCTACCAGAGGGTACGACAGTCGGTGTACTAGTACACACGCTCCGAGGGGGATTTTGGCCCCAGAACGGAATTCTGTGAAACCAGCGCCTTGTCGACCGTCTCGGAGTGCCGATTCCGAATTGTGGTCACGTAAGCGATTCCGATGCCCGTGCGGAAAGTTATGCCCAATTCTTTCGCTGAAGGGGTGGGAATAAACCGGAGGGGGTGACTATATCGGCGATGTTCGGGCACCCATATCCACGACCTGGGGAGGAGATCTCGCATCGAGTTGAACACGACTTCCGATCGCTGTGACTGGGTGGCTCCGCGTGTGGGCTCTACCAGTGATTCACGTAATCGAGGGGTCGCTACTGCCAAAAAACTTGGAATACAGGAGATCATCGGCTAGAATCGCAATTTCGGAGTGCGAAATGAAGGTTTTTAGACCCCGAAATGATGTCTTATTGCCTGAGGCAAATAAGTGGGCGTCGAGTGCCTCTGAGTGCCGATTCCGAATTTGGGTCTTATATGCGATTTCGATAACCGAGCGAAAAGTTATGTCTGTTTGAGCGAAGCGGTGTCCGTATGCGATCGCATCGGCAGCCTTCGACTGCGCTCCCGGATAGGAATTTGGGCGCCGGACCGGAAATCTCCGAATGCGACCATTTACCGACCGGGTCGAAGTGCCGATTCTGAATTGGTCTATTGAACCCAAACCATTAATTAGAGAACCGTCAATAAAAAAATCCCACTCCAAAGATCATATGCATTACCATGTCCAGCTTAAAAATCTCACTGGATCTTTTGACCAAGCTCAGCTCCTGTGCCAGAGAGATGTTCTTCATAATATAAATCTGCCTTTAAGAAATTCTCCTTAATTTCTCTGAAGCGATTATCTTCGGGAGGACAATAGCTAGATAGCCTGCCATTAATAAGTTTGGAGAGAGATGATCTTATATATTAATTTGTATATATAGACTAATAGGATGGTAATCTAAATTGTCCCCGGGCACAGCCGTCTTCGGGATGAGTGCAACAGTGGAAGCAGCAACAACCCACAACAGTGATTCCTTACTCTTTCTGAAATATTCCTAAACAGCAGCAGAAACAAGTGACCCAACTTAATGTGCCAACACTACTGGCAAAAGGAACGCGAAAGATCACCATCTGGTCCAGGGGCACTGTCAGTAGACATGTCAAACACTACCCTTTTGACCTCTTTAAATATAGTAGGGATCCCTCTTAACATAAGATTGTCCAGCAGAGAAATTGATTGAGGAATGTAGTTCAGCAAATCAGCATCAATGACATGAAGTTTCAGTGGCAAATTAAAGTGCACATGAATGTGATACAACAACCCCCTTCATCCACTCAATGGCCCGTTATAACAAATCCATCAAAATATTATATGATTATAATACTTCATCTTAGGATTTTAAGTTGGAAGGTCTAATCTAATAAAACTTCAACATGGTGTCAGAGTTGACATTATGATCCGGGTCGTGTATGCCAAATTATAGTCCCGTGCAAGAGCCTAAAATCCATCTGCACGTGAGAAGGTGTGCATGTGTAAGAATAGTCCCACATTGAAGAGACAAAAATTTCTATATGCTTATTAAGGTGGAGTAAAACTAGTCAGCCCCATTAAAGTCTGTTCACTCAGCCCACCAGAGCAAAGAGATAGGGTTGGGCCTAGTCATTGTCTTACTCTTTAGTAGTAGTCCATGCGAAAGGACAGACTTGGGCCCGACCCATCAATGCTCTGTCCCCTCACCCTCTAGGCTGTCGTCTTCAAGTGACTTGACACTCACTAGAATTGTCCTTGTTGTGTTAGGGCATGATTTACCTTAGCTTGGCTGCACGGGTTGCACGGCCAAGAAGGTGGCGATGCACTATGAGAACTACTGACACACACTCAAAAAGACTAACTAGCTATAGAAGGGGTCGGAGTCTAGAGCATAGAGTGTTTGGGGACCTTCATAGACCCCAAGGGACTAGAGCAAAGGCCAGTAGAATAGTCTGGTTAAGAAGGATGGAAAAAGGATCACGTACAGCTCCTTGGAAAAGGACTCTCTCTCTCTCTCTCATGCCCCGCCAATTTAGCATCCGAATAAATTGGGGAGGCATGAACAACGAGTATGGTAATGTAAATTGCGCATACATTCGCATATATCAGAGCATCTAATAAACAATAATTGCAATAAAATATTCATTTTATTGATAATTCATCTAAACTATTACAACCACTAATTCAGAGCCAAAACAATGGCTCAATGACATTATTACATTGGAGAAGAAATCTAAAGTAAATATCTAACTAGACTCTAAGGTACTAAGGATATTCCATCGCTATGACTTCAGGACGCTCATCACTCCAGTCCAATCCCGTTGATGTGTGTAAGGTCATCACTTGACTTACCTGAAACACATATACCAATAACGAAGGGTGAGCGATAACGCTCAATAGGACTTAATATCTCGTGTAAACAAGCATGCTTTAAGTGATTAATGTCTTGTAACGCAAGTTAACTAGAGAGAACGATCATGTATAGTCAAGAGAGTAATAGTACATGATAAGAGATTGATGGCATACTAGAATGATAGCATGCGATAACATGTGAACGATAATACACTTCACAAGAATATTGCAAAATTAGAATGACAACATAACGAGATAGCGTGTAACAAGATAGTGTATAACAAGATAGCGTGTATCAAAATGACATGTAATAGGATAGCTTGTATCAAGGTGGCGTGTAACGAGATAGCTTGTATATCAAGATAGCGTGTAACGAGATTGCATGTAAAGAGATAGCGTGTAAAGAGATAACATGTAATGAGATAACGTGCATGGTTGCACCACGGTGCACTAGTCGAGTATGGCAATAGTCACTTTGGGACAGTAGCCGTTTAACGATAGTACATTACGTCTGAACTCCTCATACTAATGTTATAACAGTCAGTGCTAGCACAATAATAGCACCGAAATAGTACAGTACGTCTGAACTCCTCAGACTAATAGTATAACAGTTAGGTGTCTAGCCAATGTCGAGATAGTCAGAACCGGTGCAATGCAGAACACCGTCAATAGCCCCTGCAGGTATTTTTGGGTGGCTCTCTACCCCCAAGACTAGATTGGAGCCCCTCGGACACTCTCCGTGCCCTGCACAATTATACATTCGAGTCAGTAGGGTCACTGGGCCCATATTATGGCGCTAGACAATCATGTATAGTACACGCAATGGGAGCCACAACAGCTCAAGAGTCTAAAGAGAGTACTAGATGAATATACAAGATAGTAGAGTGAACGTGAATAGATGAGAGTACAAGGATATATAGTAGATGAGATAGGGGTATAATCGTAAAACAACGATAAACCACGATAGTAACGGTTGCACAGCACCAGGTCGGGTACCGGCAGTCTGGTAGAAGAAGTCACCACCGCCCACTAGCCGTGCTAAGAACACTGGGCAGGTGGTCCGACGTGATCACAAGATAAGAGAGATCTTACTAAGGCCGTTTGGATCGTACTGATCCCTAAGAGTGTAACAGGATTTAAAGGTACAACCAGCTCGTCGGCAATGGACGTGTGCCAAAGCCAAGAAGACTCACGGAGGCCTTGACAAGGAGTCTCTGGTCCAGTCGAGAGTATTCCCGATGGAGAGGTGGTCCAAGTCAAGAGAAAGTGTGTAGAAAACGGGTCCGTCGTGCCTCGAGTGCTCGAAGCCGAGGGAAAACGATAACGGTATTTAAAATGTGCGAGTAAAAACGGAAACAATTGTATTTAATAAAATAGGGAATTTAGTAATTTATTTCACTAAATTACCGAATACATTATTGCGTAATTCAATAAGGTCAAATGGCAATTAATAATGTTATGTGTGTGCAAGTGTAGACAAATCTTGAGATATGATAGATCGTGCAATTGACCTTTAAATAATATATTTCATGCGATTATTAACAAATATAAATAATCAATTGTTACTGTTCAAAACGGTGCATGATTAGGGTTAAACTTGAGTCATATAGCTTAATTGATTAATGTTAAACTTGAGTCATATAGCTTAATTGACAGGGCATGAGAGTAATTTCATGTTTTGGCCGAAATCTTCAAATCGCGGCGGACCTACCCGTCGCGATTCAAGTCGCGACGGGCGGCTCGGGCGCGATCCGCAGACCGGCCGGCCTGGCTCGGACCGGGAAGGGAACGCGGTGGTGAGGCCTGCCACGTTCAAGACGCGACCTGGCGGCCGACCGCACCCTCCTGTTATCGCGGCATATCGCGCCGCCGCGATATCAGAGACGGTCTGGGTTTTTCCCTTTTTTTTAGGGTTGATACTGGATGACACAGGGCTCTTCTAAATTCAATATAAAATTGTATAATGACCCAAAAATCACGAATTCAGTTTCAAATGAAAGTAGACACATATATCTATCAGCATGCACGATTAATTTGAAATTAGACAAGATTTAACCATGTTTTGGACACGTTACATTTTGACAACCTAAACAGGCTTAGTCCGAGTTCAATGATTAATCAGAGATGATACATAATGAAAAATTACGAAGCTAGGGGCGTTCCAAAGCTAACACGAATTAGTATTTTAGAGAATTTTATCATGGTATGGGATCAAGTATGCACGGCGTTTATAGGTAAACTTGAAGAGTCGGGTACAAGCAACAGATAGAGATTCAAAGATTTAATTCTCCCTCATGGGAGATTGAAATCGAGCAAGACTAGAGGCGTTTGAAAGATAATAAGATGCAATATATACAAGAATTTTATCATGGCATGAGAGCAAGTACATGTTGGGATTAGAGAAAACATAAGATTTTGGTTCATGGTAACAGCAGAGCTTTAGGAATTAAATTCGCCCAAATCGATGAGCGAAATACAACCAGCTAGAGCGCTTTTGAAGAGGTACATGAAGGCTACCTAGGATAATTTTTACACGATTTTTGCTTGAGAGATTGCCTGCCTTTTTTGTGGAGTAAGAAAGCCCTAGTTTGATGACGAAAATGGAAAAACTCCTCCTTGTTCTAGCCTCCTCTTCCTTGCTTCTTTGTCCCCAGCCCTTCTCCTCGTTCTCTAGAGTTCCAGCCACGAAAATGGGTTGCTAGGGATGAGTTTTTGGTGTATATGGCTAACTATAGGAGTCCTAGCCATTATAAGAGTCCTCCCTTCCATTAAACTCTAATTTCCTTCTTTATCTCCCACTTTCTCTTATTTATCCACCTAATAGAGTTGGGAAGAGATCCAATTTCGTGGTAATGGGTTTGGGTAAGGTTAGGACTCTTTTTAGGACATTTATAACCCTTTTTAGTATTTATCTTACCCTTATTTAATTTATTTATTAATTAACTCCGAATTTCCACATTTATCTCCCCATATTCTATCATTTATCCACTAATTGGCTTGGGAAGAGATCTAATTTCATGGGTATAAGTTAGGATAAGTCTAGGACTCTTTTTATGGATTTATATATGTCATTTAGTATTTATCTAATCTCTTTTTCTAATTATTACTATATTTAATCCGAATTTCACTTAATTAACTCTCATCTCATGGTGGGCTCTTCATATTAGGGCCAACAATCCATGTAGGACTATTAATAAAACTCATTACTAATTGACTTAATGAGTATAGATTTAATTCCATTATTCACCCTTTATCCTTATGTAAATCTATTTATCACACTTATTCAAGTATTTCATATTTTTAAATTGATTAAATATTATTCATGCCAATATTTATAATATTCATCATTTAGGCTCTTACTCTTGGCCCAATATCTCAAATGAGTCTAATTGTACATCCCACGTTCTTACTTTACTTATTAGATTTTTAATTATCATTTTATTAGAGAATTTATTCATGGGCCAAGATTGTCCATTGGTCCAAATATCATAATGGTTATCAACCCTATTATTTAAAGTCTACCCACATGTTTAATTTCATTTATAATTTGCTTGGCTCATAAAATAATGGGTTCTTTGACTTATTCCTTAATTATGCTATAAGTCGCATAATTTCTTAAACTTGATCTAAATGATTTTCCTGTGGCCAAATTTCATGATGGGTCATTAGAGAACATTATTTAAAGTATAACTATTATTTTTACGAAATTTTTATAAGGGTTTATACGCATGCAATAATTATGCGTACCTTTTTTAACTAATTAAATTTATTATTGATAAAATTTCAATTTATCCATAAATTTTAATTAATAAATTTTTCGGGGTACTACACACTCTCTCTCTCTTTTAACCCAGAACTTATCTAGGACTCTGGGCCGCCCTTAGCTTTTCATTGCACAATGTTAAAGGGTACAAAGTCGGGGAAAACCATACCCCGATATTTAGAAACTGATCAAAAAAGAAGAACAAAGTCTCCCACCCAGTTACATAGTTCGAACATAAGGTAAACCAGATCTGTCCAATCTCGCGATGCCTTTAGCTTTGTAGGATAGATCTCTCTCATTAAAATAATGATCTTTTCACAATACGTCCAAAGTTAGCCATGAAATCTGCAAGAGCATTCACTTCTCTATAAACATGAGAAATCAATGAAGAATATAAAGAAACCATTAGGAAAGCTCGTCCCAAAATTCCCATAAGCACCAAGGGATCTTTCTAGTGGTCTGTCGGAGAAGTTGAACCAGTAGCATAGAATCAATTTCAATTTCAGAGATATGAAATGAGAAGCTCTTAGCCAGCCTTATTCCATGAAGAAGAGCCCTGCATTCTGCCACCAAGGAGAAGATGCATTACAAGAGTGTGCAAATGCCAATAATACCAAGCCATTGTTATCACGAACAGCACCTCCACCACCTGCCGAGCCATCTGACCCATTAAAAGATCCATCACAATTTAACACATAGTCTGTCATGCCCCGCCAATTTAGCAGCGGAATAATCGGGGAGGCATGAACCACGAGTATGGTAACGTAAATTGGGCATACATTCGCAAATATAAGCAACTAATGAACAATAATTGCAATAAACTCGTCATTTTATTGATAATTCATCTAAACTATTACAACCACTAATTTAGAGCCAAAACATAAGCTCAATGACTTTATACATTGGAAAAGAAATCTAAAGCAAATATCTAACTAGACTCTAAGGTACTAAGGACATTCCATCGCTATGACTTCAGGTCGCGCATCATCACTCCAGTCCAATCCCGTTGTTGGTGTAAGGTCGTCACTTGACTTATCTGAAAACACAATAACAAATAACGAAGGTGAGCGATAACGCTCAGTAGGACTTAATATCTCGTGTAAACAAGCAGGCTTTAAGTGTTTAACCTTTTATCAAGCAAGGTAACTAACAGGAATGAGCAAGTACGAGAACGATCAGTATATCGTGTCAATAAGAACACAGACAAGAATACCTTCATAGGTAACAGTACAACAAAAGTTTTGGCCTATTCAAGTTAATAAGTAAATTGCACAGCAGTGCACAAGTCACGATAGCAAGTAAAACAAGTAACATGCATTTGGTCGATCATCTTATCAACCCAAGTCAAGTATCACGTACAGGATGTTTGTGAATTGTCTTAGATTAAATCTTGATAGTCATACGTTTTGTTGTATGCCATCACCTGACCATTAGACCCTCGCGAGTTAAAGCCTTTCGGTGCTCCTCCCAAGGACCAGATCGGGCCCTTATAATGTTGCCTAGCATAGTCATGTTTGTTATCTTAGACAATCACAAAATGGCCAAGAGAGTACCAAGAATAGATGAGAGTAGCAGATGAACTAGACGAGAGTGTAGAGAAACGTGAACAGATGAGAGTATCGAGATAGTAGATGAGTAGGGACATTCCGTAAAATGACGAGAAAACACGATAGTAACGTTGCACAACACCAGTCGGGTACCGGCAGTCTGGTAGAAGTCACAACCGCCTACTAGCCGTGCTATGAACATAGGCTAGATGGTCCAGCGTGATCGCAAGATAAGGAGAGAACACTAAGGCCATAGATCGTATTGATCCCTAAGGTGTAACGGGTTTTAGGGTACAACCAGCTCGTTGACTAAGGACGTGTGCCAAAGTCAAGAAGACTTGCGGAGGTCTTGACAAGATTCCCTAGTCCATCGAGAGTATTCCCGGTGCAGAGGTGGTCCAAGTCAGGGAAAGTGTGTAAAAACGGGTCCGTCGTGCCTCGAGTGCTCGAAGGCCAAGGGAAAACGGTAACGTTATTTAAATGTGCGAGTAAAAACGAAGACAATTGTATTTAATAAAATAGATAATTTAGTCATTTATTTCGCTAAGTTACCAAATATATTATTGCATAATTATTAGGTCAATGGCAATTATAAGTCTGTGTGTGTAAGTGTAAAGAAATCTTGGGATAACAAGTCGTGCAAATGTCATTTATTATTAATCTAACAAGTCAAATTAATTATAACATGGTTTAATCATGATAATTAAGGTTAAATAGCCAAAACAGCAGGCATGTACACAATTTAATAGTTATGGTCGAAATCTTTGAAACGCGACGACCTACCCGTCGCGATCAAGTCGCGACAGGGCGGTCGGCGCGACACGGGGTCCTGGCCGGCCTGGCTCAGACCGGGGTGAATCACGGCGTCACAGGCCGCCGCGTTCTTAACGCGAAGTTAATGCCGACGCGACCCCACTGTATCGCGGCGGATCGCGCCGTCGCGATAACAGGGGTTTGCCTTTTCTTTTTTTATCCTTTTTCCAGGGCGAGTCCTCTGCGATACAGGGACGTTCTAAATTCATATAAAATAGTACGGTGATGCAAAAAGCACGAAACCAGTTTTAAATGAAAGTATAATTTATATCTATCAACATGCACGATAATTTGAAAATACAAGGTTTGGAGATGCATTAATCATGTTACTTTTTGTGACCCAAACAGGCACATCAGGGTTCAACGAATTTATTAAGATGTATACATGATGAAAAATTATGAACCAAGGGCGTTAAAACGCTAACAAGATGTAGTATTTTAGAGAATTTTCTCATATCAGGACATCAAGTATGCACGAAGTTTAAAGGTAAACTTGAAGAGTCGGGTACAGGCAATAGACAGAGATCAAATATTTAAGTCTCCCTCATGGGAGATCGATCGAGCAAGACCAGAGGCGTTTGAAAGATAATAATATGTAGTATATCTGAGAATTTTATCATGGCATGGGAACACGTACATGCGGTAATGAGAAAACATGAGATTTCAGGTTCATGGTACAGCAGGACTTCACGAATTAAATTCGCCCAAATGGATAAGCAGAATACAACAAAACCATAGAGCTTTTGAAGAGGTCATGAAGGCTACCTAGGATAATTATTTCACGATTTTTTCTTGAGATTTGCCTACCTTTTTCGTGGAGTAAGAAACTCTAGTTTGGATGACGAAATTAAGAAAACCCTTCTTGCTCCAAGCCTTCTCCTTCCTTGCTCCTTGGTCCAGATCTCCTCCTCTTCGTCTCCAAAGGTCTTAGCACGAAATTGTGGGGTGCTAGGTTCAAATGGGGGTGTTTTGATGGCCTATAGAGTTCTAATTCACCTAGAACTCTTTCTTTCTCATCCAACTCCAAAAATTGGCATTTATCTCCCACTTTCTCTTATTTATCCACCTAATAGAGTTGGGAAGTGATCCAATTCGTGGGTAGAGGTTTAGGGTAAGTCTAGGGGGTTCATTATATGGTCCAACCGAAAAATCGAACCGAACCGACCGGTTCGGTTCGGTTTCATGGACCTCACGGTTCGGTTCGGTTTCATAGTGGGAAACGAAATGAACCGAATATATTATATAATTATATATAAATAATGGAATTAAACAAAAAATGGCGGCTGGCAGTGGAAGAAGCCTTCCATGGCGTTCTGCGCGCGCGGGCGGCGCGAGTTCAAAACTCGCGTGCCTACAAAATGTTTTTTTGTCTGGTTTTTTTTCCCAGATTTTTGCCCAGACCGCGCCATTTTCGCCCAGAACCGCGCCGGAGTCAGCCGGACGACCTGAATTCGGTTGAAACCGAACTGAACTGGTTCGGTTCAGTTCGGTTCAATGGAAGGATTCGGTTCGGTTCGGTTCGGTTTCCTCAAAATTTGGGGAAACCGAACCGAACCGTTGTACACCCCTAGGTAAGTCTATGACTCTTTTTAGGATGGATATGGACTATTAATAATTATTTAAACCCTTTCCTAATTATCACTTATTTTTATTCCGAATTTGGCTTAATTATTTCTCATCCCATGATGGGCTAACCCTATTGGGCCCAACAATCCATGTTAGGACTATTAATAAAACCCATTACTAATTTGACTTAATGAGTATAGATTTAATTCCAATTATTCACCCTTTACCCTTATGTAAATTTATTTATCACACTTATTCAAGTAATTTCATATTTTTATTTCAATTAAATATTATTCATGCCAATATTTCTAACCTTCATCATTTGGGCTTTACTCTTGGCCCAATAACTCGTGTGAGCTTAATTGTACAACCCATGTACTTACTTTACTTATTAGATTTTTAATTATCTTTTTATTAGAGAATTTATTCGTGGGCAAGATTGTCCATTGGTCCAAATATCATAATGGGCTATCATCCCATATTATTTAAAGTATACTACTATTTTTACGAAATTTTATAGGGGTTTATACGCATGCAATAATGATGCGTACCGTTTTAACTGGTTGAATTTATTAATCGATAAAATTTCAATTTATCCATAATTTTAATTAATAGATTTTCCGGGTACTACATCCTCCCCCACTTAAAAAGAATTTGGTCCCAAAATTCCACGTTCCTTCGATTAAATATGAATTATCTCTCCATGCTTAAAAGGTATTAATCATCATAAGTTCAGGGTTACCTTCCCGATGCCCACTTCATGATTTGGAGGGAGTTGCACCACGGCTTCCAGTGTGGCTGGTTGTTTTGATTCTTCCTGACATTGATTCTTTAATTGTGGACAGTCTCTAATCTTGTGGTCTTGGCTGCCACATCATAGCATTTCCTTGCTTCCTCCAGCATTCCTCAAATATGTGGCCTACCTATTGCAGTGTTTGCATCGCCCTTTTTGAATAGGAGCTAGTTGTATACCGTTTGGCTGGTTCTCTTTGGTCATAGAGTTAGATCTTCAGTGTTAGTGGATGGTTCCTTTAGGAGAGAGCAGTCTTGCATCCGATGCTCCAAACTGCCACAACGTAAACATGCACCGACTCTTCTCCAGCACTCCTTTGCCTTATGTCCCGGCTTACTACAATGGCGGCAGATGGGCTTGTAACAGTTCTTGCTACGTTCCTTCTGTGTGTTTGTCTTGTTCCCTGTTGGTGTCTCCCTTCTTGTTCTTTTTGGTCACTTTTCTAATCTTCTTGGTCATCCTTAAGGCTCCCTCCATCAATTGGGCGGCTTTCCGACATGCCCGAGCTAGCTCTTGAGTTAACTCTATTTCGTCTTGCAGTGACGTATGTTTGGCATCCATTTAGAGTTCCTTCAAAAATAAGGCTGGCATTAGGATGCTAAAGAAATATTTAGTTGATACATATATATAGATAATGTATTCAGATCTTAACCATGGTTCTACCCAATCCTCACATAGGTATGGTAGTTGACTTAGACACATGTCAGGGCAGTTCACCTAGAACATCCTAAGACCAAAATATCCTAATAAGGACATCCTAGTCTCTGATACCAACTGTCATGCCCCGCCAATTTAGCAGCGAATAAATCGGGGAGGCATGAACCACAAGTATGGTAACGGAAATACGCATACATTCACAAATACAGAGCAACTAATGAACAATAATTGCAATAAACTCGTCATTTTATTGATAATTCATCTAAACTATTACAACCACTAATTTAGAGCCAAACATAGGGCTCAATGACTTTATTACATTGGAAAAAAAATCTAAAGCAATATCTAACTAGACTCTAAGGTACTAAGGACATTCCATCGCTATGACTTCAGGTCGCTCATCACTCCAGTCCAATCCCGTTGTTGTGTGTAAGGTCGTCACTTGACTTATCTGAAAACACAATAACAAATAACGAAGGGTGAGCGATAACGCTCAGTAGGACTTAATATCTCGTGTAAACAAGCAGGCTTTAAGTGTTTAACCTTTTATCAAGTAGAGTAACTAACAGGAATGAGCAAGTACGAGAACGATCAGGTATAGTCGTGTCAGTAAGAACACAAGATAAGAATACCTTCATAGGTACAAGTACAACAAAATTTTTGGCCATATTTCAAGTTACAAGTAAATTGCACAGCAGTGCACAAGTCACGATAGCAAGTAAAACGTAACATGCGTTTGGTCGATCATCTTATCAACCACAAGTCAAGTATCACGTACAGGAATGTTTGTGAATTGTCTTAGATTAAATCTTGATAGTCATGTGTTTGGTGTATGCCATCACCTGACCATTAGACCCTCGCGAGTTAAAGCCTTTCGGGTGCTCCTCCCAAGGACCAGATCGGGCCCTTATAATGTTGCCTAGCATAGTCATGTTGTTATCTTAGACAATCACAAAATGGCCAAGAGAGTACCAAGAATAGATGAGAGTACATGAACTAGACGAGTGTAGAGAGAACGTGAATAGATGAGAGTATCGAGATAGTAGATGAGGTAGGGACATTTCTGTAAAATGACGAGAAACACACGATAGTAACGGTTGCACAGCACCAGATCGGGTACCGGCAGTCTGGTAGAAGTCACAACCGCCCACTAGCCGTGCTATGAACACAGCTAGATGGTCCAGCGTGATCGCAAGATAAGGAGAGAACACTAAGGCCATGGATCGTACTGATCCCTAAGGTGTAACGGGTTTTTAGGGTACAACCAGCTCGTTGACTAAGGACGTGCGCCAAAGCCAAGAAGACTTGCGGAGGTCTTGACAAGGATTCCCTAGTCCAGTCAAGAGTATTCCCGGTGGAGAGGTGGTCCAAGTCAAGGGAAAGTGTGTAAAAACGGGTCCGTCATGCCTCGAGTGCTCGAAGGCCGAGGTAAAACGGTAACGGTATTTAAAATGCGCGAGTAAAAACGAAGACAATTGTATTTATAAAATAGGATAATTTAGTCATTTATTTCGCTAAGTTACCAGATACATTATTGCATAAATTATTAGGGTCAAATGGCAATTAATAAAGTCATGTGTGTGTAAGTGTAAAGAAATCTTGAGATAAGACAAGTCGTGTAAATGCATTTTTATTAATCTAACAAGTCAAATTAATTATAACATGGTTTAATCATGGCTAATTAAGGGTTAAATAGCCAAAACAGCAGGGCATGTACACAATTTATAGTTATGGCCAAAATCTTGAAGCGCGACGGACCTACCCGTCGCGATTCAAGTCGCGACAGGGCGTCGGGCGCGACACGGGGTCCTGGCCGGCCTGGCTCAGACCGGGGTGAATCGCGGCGTCATAGGCCGCCGCGTTCTTAATGCGACGTTATGGCCGATGCGACCCCACTGGTATCGCGGCGGATCGCGCCGTCGCGATAACAGGTGGGTTTGCCTTTTCTTTTTTTCCTTTTTCCCAGGGCGAGTCCTCTGCGATACAGGGACGTTCTAATTTCATATAAAATAGTACGGTGATGCAAAAAGCACGAAACCAGTTTTAAACGAAAGTATATATGTATATCTATCAACATAATTAATTTGAAAATAGACAAGGTTTAGAGATGCATTAATCAGGTTACTTTTTTGTGACCCAAACAGGCGCAGTCAGGTTCAACGAATTTATTAAAGATGTATACATGATGAAAAATTATGAAACCAAGGGCGTTCAAAAGCTAACAAGATGTAGTATTTTAGATAATTTTCTCATATCAGGACATCAAGTATGCATGAAGTTTAAAGGTAAACTTGAAGAGTCGGTACAGGCAATAGACAGAGATTCAAATATTTAATTCTCCCTCATGGGAGATCGGAATCGAGCAAGACCAGAGGCGTTTGAAAGATAATAAGATGTAGTATATCTGAGAATTTATCATGGCATGGGAACAAGTACATGCGAGTAATTAGAGAAAACATGAGATTTCAGGTTCATGGTACAGCAGGACTTCACGAATTAATTCGCCCAAATGGATAAGCAGAATAAACGAAACCATAGGGCTTTTGAAGAGGTACATGAAGGCTACCTAGGATAATTATTTCACGATTTTTTCTTGAGATATTGCCTACCTTTTCGTGGAGTAAGAAAACTCTAGTTTGGATGACGAAATAAGAAAACCCTTCTTGCTCCAAGCCTTCTCCTTCCTTGCTCCTTGGTCCAGATCTCCTCCTCTTCGTCTCCAAAGGTCTTAGCACGAAATTTGGGGTACTAGGGTCAAATGGGGGTGTTTTGATGGCCTATAGAGTTCTAATTCACATAGAACTCTTTCTTTCTCATCCAACTCCGAAAATGGCATTTATCTCCCACTTTCTCTTATTTATCCACCTAATAGAGTTGGGAAGTGATCCAATTTCGTGGGTAGAGGTTTAGGGTAAGTCTAGGGGTGTTCATTATATGGTCCAAACCGAAAAATCGAACCGAACCGACCGGTTCGGTTCGGTTCGGTTCGGTTCGGTTCGGTTTCATAGTGGGAAACCGAAATGAACCGAATATATATATATATATATATAATTATATAAATAATGGAATTAAACAAAAATGCGGCTGGCGTAGTGGAAGAAGCCTTCCATGGCGTTCTGCGTGCGGGCGGCGCGAGTTCAAAACTCGCGGTGCCTACAAAACATGTTTTTTTGTCTGGTTTTTTCCCAGATTTTTGCCCAGACCGCGCCATTTCGCCCAGAACCGCGCCGGAGTCAGCCGGACGACCTGAATTCGGTTTGAACCGAACTGAACCGGTTCGGTTCGGTTCGGTTCAATGGAAGGATTCGGTTCGGTTCGGTTTCCTCAAAATTTGGGGAAACCGAACCGAACCGAACCGTTGTACACCCCTAGGTAAGTCTATGACTCTTTTTAGGATGGATATGGACTATTTAATAATTATTAAACCCTTTCCTAATTATCACTTATTTTTATTCCGAATTTGGCTTAATTATTTCTCATCCCATGATGGGCTAACCCTATTTGGGCCCAACAATCCATGTTAGGACTATTAATAAAACCCATTACTAATTTGACTTAATGAGTATAGATTTAATTCCAATTATTCACCCTTTATCCTTATGTAATTTATTTATCACACTTATTCAAGTAATTTCATATTTTTATTTCAATTAAATATTATTCATGCCAATATTTCTAACCTTCATCATTTGGGCTCTTACTCTTGGCCCAATAACTCGTGTGAGCTTAATTGTACAACCCATGTACTTACTTTACTTATTGGATTTTTAATTATCCTTTTATTAGAGAATTTATTCGTGGGCCAAGATTGTCTATTGGTCCAAATATCATAATGGGCTATCATCCCATATTATTTAAAGTATAACTACTATTTTTACGAAATTTTTATAGGGGTTTATACGCATGCATAATGATCGTACCGTTTTAACTGGTTGAATTTATTAATCGATAAAATTTCAATTTATCCATAATTTTTAATTAATAATTTTCGGGGTACTACATAGTCCTGTCAGGTTTTTTCCAATATAATACCTTGCAGGGAGGACCTACATCATCGTGAGGAGTTAACACCACCCCTAATTTTCTTAATATATCATTCAATGGATGCGGTTTTGTCATTTTTGATTGGAGAGCCAGCTCAATATGTTTGCAAACATCTGTCATGACTTGCGACGCAGAGCTCAACTTCTCATCATGGAGTTTTGCATTCCGAAATTTCCAAATGTACCAGCAAATAAGAATGGGGAGGTATGCAAAGGCCAGACCAAGATCTGTGTTCTTGTGCGCATAATTTTGCCAGAATGAGAACATCATTGCCACACAAGAATATGTTCCTTTTACACCAGTACCATCTTCCACAAATCCCCACAAAGTCTTAGCATAGTCACTAAAAATGAAGGATGATTAGCAGTTCCCACCTGGAGATCAGAGTAGCAGTAGCAACGTGAGCATCCAGGTATACCTATTTTCTGCACATTATCATCAGTAGGCAACTTATTGTGCAAGATTCTCCATGCTAGAAAAGACATTTTAATTGGAATGCAAGAATGTCATATCCGACTAAAATTTTCAGAATTATTCCCTCTAGCTCTCACCATATCCCATGCAAAATGGGTTGTAAAAACTCCCGAAGCCTCAGGCTGCCAAATATATTTATCACCTTTATCAAGAAAATGAATCATGTAATTTTGTAGAGACCTCTGGACCTGTTGAGGAAGGAAATGAAACCATTTATAGCAGCAAAATCCCTTTGAAAAGTGTTGGACAGATACACTCTTGGACGCAACATGTCTCCAATTGTCCCGACTTATAAAGATCTTAGTGGGACCCACCCAGACCAAGGATCCGACCAAAAATTAGAATGTCTGTCTCGAACAAAGATGAGTACATGTTGGAAAAATAATTGTCTATTTGAGAATATTGCAGCAAAAGGATGTGTATGGTGAAGGTTTTGTGGCAAAAAATGAGATTCTCTTTATTGAGATACTTCCTCTAATAAAATTGCACCACAGGGAATCTCCAGTCATAAGTCGCCAACAGAGCTTTAATTTGAGTGCAGTGATAACATCACCAAGGTGACGGATGTCGAGACCACCCTCATTAGTAGGAAGACATATCTGCTCCCACGCAACCCAATGGCATCTACTGCCTTCAGATATCGAACCCCACAAAAAATTAGCAAATATCTTCTCAATCTGATTGATAACTGTGCATGGAGGAGGTAACGAGGAAAAAGGTAGATTGGCATTGAAGTTAAAATATGTTTAACTAAAACCAATCGACCCTCATATGAGAGAGAAGTTGAATTCCAACTCAACATTTTTTCCTGATATTGTCAATAAGTACCTGAAATAAAGAGGCCTTTGGTCGACCAAAATATAGAGGTACACCAAGATAAGTTGTTGACATATTTTTATACTTAATACCCGTCAATCTAGATATATCCTCTATACACCTGTCATCCACACAAGGATGCGCGAAGAAAGAGCTCTTATCCAAATTCACTGTTGACCAGATGTAGCCTCATAAGTTGTAAAAATCCATCAACTTCCTCAGTGAAATTTTACTACCATTAGTGAAAATGAGAGTGTCATCTGCAAACAATAAGTGAGACATAACAGGACATTGTCGAGGAACCACATAGAGCATATGTTTGTGATCATTATGTAACTTACAAAGCCCTCTACTTAGTGCCTCCTCTTCCAGAAGAATAAAAAGTAATGGAGCAATAGGGTCTCTCTCTCTCTCTCTCTTCTCTCTCTCTCTCTCTCTCTCTCCTTCTTCAGCCTCCTTACATTTTGACCAGTTTTTTTTAATTTGAGTGTAGAGGATTCTCCCCAGGGTCACTCTCATGGCTCCTTTGACCTCCTGTGGAAATGGATTTTTTTAAGATTAAAATATTTTTAAGTTCTTTTTATCATGTTGTCTCATGTTCTCATGGATGCATGCGTATTGCGAATCCAAGTCCCGTCGGATGCTACATGAGCAAGAGTGACGTGAGATG
>JACBKR010003287.1:0-30254 GCA_014218235.1 Colocasia esculenta
TACCACCCAGTGGTAATGTCAGCCCTATTGTAGCATTGACAGTAATGGTGGGTTCATGGCTATGAGTACTGTGAGTAGCTGCTGCACGAGCATGTATAGAAGTGATGGGATCACCAGTGATGGCATGCTTAGCTTGGAAAGAAACTGTGGAAGTGGAAAAGGCAGTGTTAGAGGAGATTCATTGGAAAGTGCAAAAACCAGTCTTAGCAGAGCAAGTGACAGCAGTGGCCTTAGTGACGAAAGTACGTGGAGCAATATAACTGGAAGCGCAAGCAAGCCTCACAAAGGGAATGACCTGAGATGGAAAGCCATTCTTGCTATTCGTGCCAGGGATGGTATGTTGGGAATGAGTCATTTTAGATTACTTAAAAGGCTAGGTTGTGGTGATATTGGCAGCGTTTATCTGTCAGAGTTGAGTGGCACCAGGTGCTATTTTGCAATGAAGGTGATGGACAAGGCATCTCTTGCAAGCAGGAAGAAGTTGATGAGGGCTCAGACAGAAAGGGAGATTCTCCAGTTGTTGGATCACCCTTTCCTGCCAACTTTGTACACTCATTTTGAGACCGACAGGTTTTCATGTTTAGTAATGGAGTACTGTCCAGGTGGCGATCTGCACACTTTGAGACAACGGCAACCAGGGAAACATTTCTCTGAGTATGCAGTAAGGTAATTAAAATGTCAAATGTCATTGGTCACAGTGATTTAATTGCATGGGTTAGTTTTGAGATAGAAATGAATTTCCATGTGAATTCTTCTGTCTGTTCTCCAAATTTGTTTACAAATCACTTTCTTTCTCATTTAATTTTATATGGGGACAGTTTTGGATGAAATATCTTTTCTGGATGTTTATTTATAAACATATTTGTGCTTTTGGTTACACCTATTGAAGATTCTAGGCAAAGACATGCTTCCTGTTGACTGGTGTTCTTGGATAATAAGGAGTTGATAACCTTGTGCAAATGTTTTGTTTCTTTGTATCTCAAAACCAAAAACGCAGCTTCTGTAGGATTTAGTTCATACGCTATCCAACTTGACAACAAAGGCAACAGAGAAATGCTATGGTGCCACACTTTTTTCCTGCTGTTTCTTTCCTGCCTTTTCCTGCCATCCGATTTGAAATCAGATGTCAGGAAAAATTGAACTCAAGTTCAGTGTTATATCTGCAAGCACAGAATTTAAATTGCTCATCTCGACCATCCAATCTCATGAGAGGATGGCTGAGCTGAGAGTGGCAACTGGATCAATTAAATATGGTACCTTGTCATTGCTCCAGACAGTATCATGTTCGCATCTATATGTTCTCTATTTGATCTT
Organism: Colocasia esculenta; assembly: GCA_014218235.1. Taxonomy (NCBI): domain Eukaryota; kingdom Viridiplantae; phylum Streptophyta; class Magnoliopsida; order Alismatales; family Araceae; genus Colocasia; species Colocasia esculenta. Next base: position 1,315 of record JACBKR010003287.1, read on the forward strand.
GCATTAAAAGGTCTATGGTGTCCAACATTGCATGTTGGTACCTCTTGTTATATGTTATTTGGGGATGATTTTGTTTTTTGACAATGAAATACCGCTATTATAATATCAAAGGCAAGTTATATGGTGCAAAAGGAAAAAGAAGATACAGAAAGAAAAAAAAAGATACAAAGGATTTAAATGTTGAAGTAAACTTCTAGGAGAATGCGTTGGAATCTAATCATTTTAGGAATACTCACTGAGTAAGAAAAAACAATTTTAGGAATACAAGGGTGGACCAAGGGGATTTGGTTATCTTGGTTTTCTAGTTATTGTTAAGGTAATAACTTACTGATATTTATGTTCGATTGTCCAAGAGAATGGAGATCTAACAGGACTTTGTGCATAAGAGTGAGGGAGGCTGGTTAAAACTTAAAATGGAGAAGTGCATCTAGAAGCCCTTGTGAATTGACTGGAAAAACCATAAAAAGGGTAGTTCTACAGTACTTCTCCAAAATCTTGCTGTGTATAAGATCAAGTGTTTAGTTGTGAGGAATTACACACATAAGAAATACGTAGTAGAGTTGATAATGTCAAGATGGATAGGTACAAAGACTAGAAAAACAAAATTTATAGTGAACATATACTGATGTACATGGAGCATTAGGTATTGTAACTCCTATTGACATTAGGCTAATGAAAACTAGATTGGATAGTCTTGTCTATACACTGACGTCCAGATTCATTGTCAATTAAAACCTGTGATCAAATTTGAGTAAAGGAAGGTAAAGGAATTCAGAAAAAAGGCAAAAAATGAGAGAGCTGGATATTTTAAGCAAGAACTTGTACTTCATTTAACTACAAATAGGGGATTGGATAGATTAAATTGTGGGATGGAATTCATGTAGCTGAAGACAAATAATGATAAGGCTTTGAATCTCTATCGATGATGTCGTTTTTCCATCCTTTAATCTGATGTCGCTCTAGGCCATTCTATTTTAGCACGTGATAAAAAATTGGGCTCATTCTTCAGAATCTCACCTACTTGGTGACTCACCTCTTTGTCCACGGGACCCATCTTGTAAGTTCATCTGTTCAGCAAGCTTGCTCTTTGAATGAGATCAATTTGGTGTTGGATGTCCTGTAGAGAAGAATGGTCTGGAGACACTTCTTTAGGGGTAGATCTGCAAACTTCTTTAGCAATGGCTGGATGCAGACTCCCTTAGCCACAAGACAGACATCATCACTTGCTAGTTCAATTAGGTGAACTACATACAAATGACCTAGGCAGGCTAAAAGCATCAGAAATTCTATACATCATTGCTCCAGTGCCAAAAATTCATCTCCCTTGTGTGATATAGGTACCTCACCTTTTGATTGAGGACATAAGTACTCTAAGAAACCACCATGATGGCAACAGCTTCACTGATCTAGGAATTGATGATATCAGAAAATCAACAAGTAGAGATCATGCGGGATTTCAACATTTTGGGCTCGGTGTCACTGTTACCTTGCCTACTTTACTTTTGACAATCAAATAAGTGAACATCTGTAGATTGAGCTTGTGCATTAGACAGTGATAATGATGATTTTAACGCTTCTGACTGGAAAGCAATTTTTGCTGCTTATGCAATGAGACAAGATGCAATTTTCTGTATCATTTTGCAGCTGGTGGACCTATGGATAATTATACCAGGATACATTATAATATTATATATCTTTAAAGATTTCAGCTGGTGTTAACTGCACGGCACTGTGGTGGCACATGATGTTGAATTTCAGAAATAAACCAGCTCTTGCATCATCACATGCTTCCTAGGAGATCCTGATATTTATATATTCTATTCCCGATTCTTTTTTATTTCTGCATGTGAAACAACACACAATCTATACCATATATTTGAGGTTTCACTGGAAGGTGGGCTTTACTGAGGATTTATTCTGTTTCTCATTCATGCCACCTTTCCTGAGTGCCCCCCAATCGGACTATTAAAAATCAACTGATCAGAATTGATCATTTCATAGCAAAGTCTGATCACTTTTTTGAAATTCAAATTTTAGATTGAAGCATACATCTTCCTTTTTTTTATTTTTTGGGAGGGGGGGGGGGATGCCTGTTCCTACAACCATTTTGAAGACATAACATGCCTTCTATTCATTAAACAGATTTTATGCAGCAGAGGTGCTACTTGCTCTGGAGTACTCCACATGTTGGGGGTTGTATACAGGGACCTAAAGCCAGAAAATGTTCTTGTCCGTGACGATGGACACATAATGCTATCAGATTTTGACCTCTCACTAAGATGTGCAGTTTCACCAACACTCATAAAGATCTCATCCTATGAATCTGATCGTTCCAAACGGATAACTGGCGCATTCTGCGTGCAACCTGCATGTTCGAGCCTCATCTGTGTGCATCCAGCCGCATGCTTCCTGCCGAGGTTTCTCCCTCAGAAGAACAGGAACAGGAAAAATCACACCGAGCCATCTCTTCAGTGTACTACTCTTCCTGAGCTTGTGGCAGAGCCAACAACTGCTCGGTCAATGTCTTTCGTCGGGACGCATGAGTATCTGGCTCCAGAAATCATAAAGGGTGAAGGCCATGGTAGCGCTGTGGATTGGTGGACCTTCGGTATCTTCTTGCATGAACTCTTGTATGGGAAGACCCCATTCAAGGGATCCAGCAATCGTGCTACATTGTTCAATGTGGTTGGACAGCAGCTCATATTTCCTGATTCACCTGCAACTAGTTACTCTAGCAGGGACCTCATCAGAGGTCTTTGGTTAAAGAGCCTCAGCATCGATTGGGTGTGAAGAGGGGAGCAACTGAGATCAAGCAGCATCCGTTTTTTGAGGGAGTGAACTGGGCATTGATACGGTGCAGCACACCACCTGAGATCCCAAGGCCTGTGGATATGGAGCTTCCTGGGAAATCTGTAACAGCAGGGGGGTTAGGGGCAGTGGGAATAGGCAGCACCAGCAAGAGGACGGTTGGGGTAGATATGAAGTCAGGGGGTAAATACCTAGATTTTGAGTTCTTCTAGTCCAAAACTATAGCTATAATGTCTCTTAGCATCTATTTTTTTTTTAACTTGTTTCAAGTCTCAATTAATGCCGTCTAAAGTGCATCTGGATAAGAGCTATTCAAATGTATGATCGTTTCAGTTTCTCTCAGCATTACTGTAATCTAGGATTGGTGATAGAGCTCCTAGAATGTGCTAAGCCATAAGGTCATGAACCTCATCCCTAAGTTTTAACGGGTCAATTTAACGTTTTTTTTCTCCTAATCTTTACTGGTGTGCTTGCTGGGACTCGTGCTGATTCTTAGATCTTCATGTTGGCATTACATGAGCTCCATATTTCATGGCTGAGGCTCCATGCAGATTTTTTTTTCACAGAATTAGTACCAAATCTTATGTACACTTGTTGATGTCCTATTGAAGAAGGGGGTAATCATGTTGGACGATTCTTCTGGTCTATATTCTTCGCTTCTTTTTCAGCTTGACACGGGGCTTCTGAAAGGCTTATAGGGTGTTGGGAGCAATTTAAAAAAGAGACTTTTCTATCTAAAAAATGAGGTTGAATTCTCTTTTAACTTTAAATTTAAAGTTATAAAAATGAGGGGGGGGGGAGAGAGAGAGAGGGCGGGAAGGATCGGGAGGGGGGGCGCGGGAAGGGGGGGGGGGGGGGGGGGGGAGGCCGGCGTTTGGGGGGGACACAGGAAGGGGGGGAACGTCGGCGGGTGGGGGGGAGACAGGAAGGGGGGGGGGACGCCGGTGGGTGGGGGGTGGTGGGGGGGGGGGGGGGGGCGTCCGCCGATGGGGCTTGGGGAGGGAGGTTGCAGGGCGGCGGCGGCAGGGGGAGTGGGCGGGAGGGGGAGGGGCGGGGGAGTCTGGGAGAGGAAGGAGAGAGCTGCGAGTGTAGTTTAAAAAAAAAAACAGGTTATGACTTGTTTTTATTTTGAGAGAGATTTATATAGGATAGAATTTTCACTTTAAAAAATAAAATTACTTACCAAATGTTAAGATGTCTCTCCTCTTTCTTTTTTAAATTTAAGAGAAAAAACTGCTAAAAAAGTACAACCAAACACCCTATTAACCTTTCGCGTGGTTCTAAGATGGTCCAAGGGTTCCCTCTAATACTGTTTCTATGCTCCTCATGGGCCACAATTTAGTGTTTAGCTACTTTCTGATCACCTTCTTCATGTAGGCTGAGAGATCTTATATGCTTTCACAGCCTTGCACTTGCATATCATAAACAAACATGGTTTTCATAATTAAAACAAAAAATTCTGAAAAGATTGATACAATAGCTCCTTTCCGCAGTTAGCAATAAAATTTCATGAGCTTGATCCACTAAAAAAGATTCAGCTTTCCCTTACGATCAGAGTTCGCTGACTCCATAAGTGGTGTGGTGGTCTCCAGTTTTCATATTTCCCTTTTTTGGCGTTTCCCCCATCATATGCAGTTAGAGTGGCATAGTGGTTAAGATCCTAGGTTCAAATCTCTGCCCACATTTACCTATAAAAAAATGTACATATGTTAGTAATGTGCCAGGTAATACTTCCCTTTACATTAACTATCCAAGGGGTTAAGAAAATGGTTTAATAACTCATTCTTCTCACACTACTTTTAACACACTAATAGATATGCACTATAATTTATTTGAGAAAATTTTACTGTACTTGAGAATTATATTTTATCTTTTTATTTTCCAATATAATAAAACCAATTATTGGCTGATGCAAGAGTGCGAACAAAGGTCACGTGTGGACCGTGTGCTGGAGGGTTTACAATTACCAAAAAAGAAGAAAAAAAAATATTCTTCTGCTGAGAGACATGCTACAAATACCGTGTTTCCTTTGCTTTAGGCTGCTATAGTCTATGTTTGGAGTACTAAAATTGCTAGATTTCAAATTTTCTTCAGCTCACGTGTGATTTTTTTTCCCATCTTGTTTTAATTTTTAGGGAGAATTAACTGTTGGTCCCTGGCAGAGACTGGACTTATTTTACCATCCCTGTCAGCTTTTCCCTGCCCGCATAGTTTCTGCTTTATGCGGGTTATATTTTCCAGTCCCTGACGTTAACCCACGTTATCTTTCTTCTCCTAAATGTCAATTGTACCCTCAGCCACAGATGACCCGTGAGCGTCGCCGGCTTTAATGCCTTTGGAAGAAGGCACGCAATGGCAAAAGACTTCTCGCCGCGGCGATACGAAGAAGAGTGCAGGGTTGCCGTTTTCGTGAAGGATTCTGGCTTCAGGTCAACAGTTACAAAAAGAAGTACTTACAGACTTACGTAGTAAAAAATAGATAATTATATACTTACGCAGTTACACAATTACACAGTTAACTGTGTAACTACTTCAAAAGTTGTTACACAGTTATAAAAAGAAGTACTTACATACTTACGCAAAAAAAAGTAGGTAATTACATACTTACACAATTACATTGTTAACTGTATAACTACTTCAAAGTTGTTACACAATAATAAATACAGTACTTGCGGACTTACGTAGAAAGAAAGTAGGTAATTACATACTTACACAGTTAACTGTGTAACTACTTTAAAAGTTGTTACACAGTTACAAATACAAGTACTTATACACTTACGTAGAAAAAAAGTAGGTAATTACATACTTACGGAGTTACACAATTAACTGTGTAACTACTTCATAAGTTGTTACACAGTTACAAAAAGAAGTACTTCCAGACTTGCATAGTAAAAAGTAGGTAATTACATACTTACGCAACTTCAAAAGTTGTTACACAGTTACAAAAAGAAGTTAACTGTGTAACTACTTCAAAAGTTGTTACACAGTTACAAAAAGAAGTTAACTGTGTAACTACTTCAAAAGTTGTTACACAGTTACAAAAAGAAGTACTTACACATTTACGTAAAAAAAAGTAGGTAATTACATATTTACACAGTTACACAGTTAACTGTGTAACTACTTCAAAAGTTGTTACACATATACAAAAAGAAGCACTTACAGACTTACGTAAAAAAAAGTAGGTAATTACATACTTACACAATTACACAGTTAATTGTGTAACTACTTCAAAAGTTATTACACAGTTACAATACTTACAGATTTACGTAGAAAAAAATAAATAATTACATACTTACGCAGTTACACAGTTAATTGTGTAACTACTTCAAAAGTTATTACACAGTTACTGATATAAGCACTTACAGACTTCACATGTTGTTATTCCAAAGTTCTTTAATTAAATTCCCCTTGTGGATTCAAATCATGCTCTTGTGCGTTAAGAGGACATCTAACAACATGTACCTATATCATCTAACTTACAACATAGTGCTTACCTATATCATCTTCAAAAATCACTTCGCATACTCTAATAATATGATAATAGAATGTGGGATGTTGCATACGTACAAGTTATGTTATAGTAGTGAGTTACAAGTATTTTGTGGTTGCTGTTGTATTTTAATTGTCATGGATGCCAAGAATGTTAGTAGTGAGATACATCATTGAACTAAAGAACATTACCCAGGAACCACGTGATATTTGTTTTACAGAAATGTGGTCAGTACATATGTCTTTGCCTTCCCCGATCTAACATGCTTAATTTATAGAATATTCTATGACTAAACAAAATGGAACCCATTCTGGAGAGTACACATTTCTTTGCCTTCCCTCATACAACATGCTTAATTTACATTAATTTTGTGACTAACATGTGAGAGACAACATAACTTGAAGCTTGAACATCCTTTAATTATCAGCCTCATCTGTTGTCAAGGTGGAGATTACTCGACCAAGGGTTGCAGCAATCATAGTCTTCTTCTCTAACTGAAGTTGAAGTTCTTGTATCCTCTTTCTTAAAATTTCATTCTCTTGAACTAGTTTCTGCATCATCTCAGCTCTATTACATTAGCACTTTGCACTGCATGATGGCCCAAGAGCCAAAAAATCATCACACCACGTGAAGAAGTTGCATGATCCTTTCTGCACAACAAAGAAGAATGAACATGGTACTTCAACAATGTAAGGCCTCACCTATACTGAGCATTACAAAGAAAAAAGTAGCGCCACGAAGTCTAGAGCATATACAGGCCTTGCACTTATAATATTTGCGATTAGGATTCTTAGTAGTGTGACTTGTTAGTATATCACACCACCCCCATCCACATGGACATCGTAGAGGTGGTACTTTCATCGAGCAAGAACCAGCAGATGCCATGGTAATTTCTCTAGATCCTGCAATTTTGGTGTGTATAATGATCCAATTCTTGTGCAGTACAAATACAAGTTGATGGACAGGGATTGCACTTAAAATTTTCAACACCCTTTCAAGGGTCCTTAAGCATTGAAAATGCGGCTACACTTTTACAGCATATCCACAACATAGAAATTAGGAACTCGTCAAATAAACACACTCTGTAAAGTCGTTCTGACTGAATTCTATTCATTTACATCAGTGTTGTAGGTCAAGACCTTTTCACTATCATCTATAATTATGTATGTAGGGTTCAGAGAAGAACTTATAATTTTCATGGTCCCTTATCCATATATGTATACTTGTTCAGTGTACATCCAGTTTGTTGATTCTTATTGGCTACAAGCACAAGGTGATCTTATTACCCATGGGAATACAGAATGCAGAACAACAAGAAGCCACACTGCACAACAACAACGGAATACAGAATACATAATACTTCATACCCTGCTACAAAGTTACAGAAAGAAGTACTTACAGACTTACGTAGAAAAAAAGTAGGTAATTACATACTTACGTAGTTACATAGTTAACTATGTAACTATTTCATAAGTTGTTACATAGTTACAAAAAAAAGTACTTACATATTTATGTAGAAAGAAAGTAGGTAATTACATACTTACGCAGTTACACAGTTAACTGTGTAACTACTTCATAAGTTATTACACAATTACAAATACAGTACTTATAAACTTACGTATAAAGAAAGTAGGTAATTACATACTTACGCAGTTACACATTAACTATGTAACTACTTCAAAAGTTGTTACACGGTTACAAATACAAGTACTTACATACTTACATAGTAAAAAAGTAAGTAATTACATACTTACGCATTTATACAATTAACTGTATAAGTACTTCATAAGTTGTTACACAGTTAAGAAAAGAAGTACTGACAGACATAGGGCATCAAAAACTATGTACTTACATACTTACATAGTTAATACTTTCATAGTAACATGTTCTTTTACTCTACTATAACTCTGTAAGTAGATACTGGTGGTTAGTAGTAACGTAGGTAACTCTTGTGCGTATTCGTTCAAACAGAAAAATGTGGATTTGAAGATCTACATCAAACAGTGGAGTAAATAACAAATAGTGGCGAGACAAAAGCCCCCGACTACTACTGCCGGATCTGGATGAAACATTGTTGGCAACAAAAGCTTCCGGCGACTATCGGATGTGGATCTAAAGAGGAGAAAAGGGATATGTGGAACCAATGTATATCGGAAAGCCACTGACCAACCCACCTTCACCGCGGATAGAAGGAAATCACAACCGACTTAGGAAAGTTCAACTGAAGCTAGCATCCTTCACCAAAACGGCAAGAAGCCTTTCACCATTGCGTGCCTTCTTCGAAAGACATTAAAGTTGGCGACGCTCATGGGTGATCTGCGGCTGGGGGTAGAATTGACATATAGGAGAAAGAAGATAACGTAACGGCGGTTAACATTAGGGACTGGAAAATATAACCCACATAAAGCAGGGACTATGCGGGCAGGGAAAAGCTGACAGAGATGGTAAAATAAGTCCACGTCCCTGCCAAGGACCAACAATTAATTCTCCCTAATTTTTAATCCAATTTGTGAAAAATCGTAATCTACATATTCTAAAACCATTGTTTTCAAAACTGGGGGAATAACGGCGATTTTGTTTCCGCCTAATCTCAAAATGACGACATTTTTTTAATATTTTTTATTTTATTAATAAAAAACCAAGAATGAGAAGCTAAAAACCGCATACACATAAGAGGGCGTATGATGCATTTGATAACATTTAATAGATGTCTAATGTCTAAAATGATAAGACGTTTTATTTTATACAGTTTGATAAAACATCTAAATTTATGTTTAAATGAACGTCTATTTTTTAAAATTTTCTCTTAAAAAAAGTGAAAGATATGTCACTTTTTTTAAAACATAGGCTCTCAACGTCTGACTCCAAGTGGTTGATGTCCGTGGTCGACGGTCAGTGCCCAGCGGTCAATGTCTAGCACTCGACGGTCAGCACCCGGTGGTCCGACATTCGGCACCCGACGGTCCAGCGATCAACGTCTGGCATCCGGCGGTCGGCACCCGATTGTCCGCGCTCGGGGTCCGACAGTCAGTGCCGATGGTCTGGCAGTCGACGACTGATCGTCAACGCCTGACGATCCGACAACCGGAGCTCGGCACCTGTCAGTCTGACAATCGAGGCCCGAAAGTACGGCAGTCAACGTCTGACGCCGGTCGCCGACTGCAGGACCGTCGGGCACTGACTACTGGATCATCGACGTCGATCGCCAGGCGCCGACTGCCGAACTGTCGGCCGTCAAATGTCGGATCTTTGGCCGCCGATTGTCGAACTGTCGGGCGTCGACCCCTAGATGGTCAGTCGCCGACCATTAGACGTCGACTGCCAAGCACCACCAGTCAAGCACCGGGCACCGGGAGCCGGGCGTTAGTCGTTGACCGTTGGACTGTCGGGCGCCGACTACCAAGCGCCGAGCATCAGGCGCTGAACACCAACTGTCATGCCATCGGGCATCGAGCGCCGGCCGCCAACCATAGATCGTCGGTTGCCGAGTGCTGAGATGTATTTCATTGTCTTCAGATGTTATTTAAATTAGTTATCAAATAACTTTTTAAAAAAAATCTTAATATATTGAAGTATTTTTAAAATTTTAGATTTAGATATTACATGATGTATTAGATTTTGACATTTTTAATAAATATTATCAAACGCCATCGAAAGCCAAAAGAAAGGTAAGCCTTTTTTTCAATGTGAAGTGGCAACCCAAAAATGTAAAAAGATCTAACATAAGAGACTATGCAAGACAAATATAAACTAGAAGTCTAAATTTTATGAAGATGAAATCTCAAGAAAAAAAATACGATGAAGAAGTGTTAGAGGATGAAAATTCGGGTGACGGGAGTAATTAATGATCAAGTAAATGTGGATTAATTAAATAATTGAGGTTCCATCGTCTCCAATGACAATAAAATTGTTTTCTGATTACGACATTCAATATTTAATTAAATGTGGATTAAATAATTGAGGTACCATCGCCTCCAATGACAATAAAAATAATTCTTGTCTAGTTTAAAACCACATGCAATTTAATCATCGACATCTATTTATGAAGTTATAGCAATTTATTTCTAAGTGGACTAAAAAAATAAATTTTTGGGATGGAGGGACAGATCACTTGTGGAAATTAAAAGTTCCCCCACGACCCATGAGACTAAAGAAAATAGTTTAGTAACATCATTTGGCATATTAAAATAACACACTAATTAAAACATATCACATCTTTATCATTTATGAGATATTTTTAATTTTTTTATTTCAATTATTGATGTGATATAATTTTAATGATAATATTATCAAATGATGTTACAAAACTATTACTCACGAGACTAATGCATCAGACTAATAAGTGAGTTTGAAATGGGAGGTTAATTATACCCCCAAAAAATGAAAAGAAAATAGGGAGAATTAATTTCAGGTCCCTGGCAGGGATCTGACATTAATTTTAGGTCCCTGTCAGCTTTCCCAAGCCATACAGTCCTTGCTTTATGTAGGACTTATTTTTAGGTCCCTGCTTTTTGTCCCCGTTATCCACCCCCGTTATCTCAAAGTGTGTAACCGTTATTTCAAAAGTGTGTAAGAGTTACCCAGTTACACATATATTGTGTAACTTACCCAGTTACACATGTACTGTGTTACCCAGTTATCTCAAAGTGTGTAACAATTATTCCAAAAGTGTGTAAGAGTTACCCAGTTACACATGTAATTGTGTAACTTACCCAGTTACACATGTAACTGTGTTACCCAGTTATCTCAAAGTGTGTAACAGTTATTCCAAAAGTGTGTAAGAGTTACCCAGTTACACATGTAACTGTGCTACCCAGTTATCTCAAAGTATGTAACAGTTATTCCAAAAGTGTGTAAAAGTTACCCAGTTACACACGTAATTGTGTAACTTACCCAGTTACACATGTAAGTATGTAATTACATACTTACACAGTTACACATAAAACTATGTAACTACATAGAAATTTTATAAGTTTGTAATTCTATAATTATGGCCACCTAATTACATAGTTACATAGTTTTAGAAGGATTTACCTAATTATTTTATAACCATTATCTCAAAAGTGTGTAAGTACGTACTTACACAGTTACATATAAATCCTGTAATTGTGTAACTTACCCAGTTACACATGTACTGTGTTACCTAGTTACACATGTAAGTATGTAATTACATACTTACACAGTTACACATAAAATATGTGTAACTACATTGAAAATTTATAAGTTTGTAACTCTATAATTATGGCTTACCTAATTACATAGTTACATAGTTTTAGAAGGATTTACCTAATTATTTTATAACCATTATCTCAAAAGTGTGTAAATACGTACTTACACAGTTACATATAAATCATGTAATTGTGTAACTTACACAGTTACACATGTAACTATGTTACCTAGTTACACATGTAAGTATTTAATTACATACTTACACAGTTATACATGAAATTATATAACTACATAGAAATTTTATAAGTTTGTAACTCTATAATTAGGGCTTACCTAATTACATAGTTACATAGTTTTAGAAAGATTTACCTAATTATTTTAATTCGTAATATATCAAAAGTGTGTAACGGCGTAAGTACGTACTTACACAGTTACATGTGTACCGGGTAAGTATATAAATTCTGTAACTGTGTAACTTACCCAATTACACATGTAAGTATGTAATCATGTAAATTTTGTAACTGTGTAACTTACCCATTAAACATGTAAGTATGTGTAACGCTCCGGAAAATTTTAATTGTAAGAATTATGAATAATGGTCATTATATCTTATCATTGACATTAAATTGAAATAATTACAATTTGGGCTTAATTAGTGGCCATATACGTTACCTCAGTGTCGTACACAGAGGTGTGCGCTCTGACAAGGCGACACCGAAAAATTGTAACAAAATAAAAATCCGAGGGCACCATAATTTTTAGAAAAATGTGAAGATATCAGAAATGTAAATATCCAGATTTTTTGACGTACGAATTTCAATTAAGCCGACGCAACTATTTTTCGGTAATTTAACACCCTGTGTAAATAAAATCTAAAAATTAAACTAAAATTACCGTAATTGTAAACCTATCACATTAGTCTATGGTTAAAATATTAACATAAATGGACATCGTTTGAATATATAAAAATTTAGACAATTAGACCAGCCGAATTATTGTCCAATTACGGTGGGGAATTTCTGAGATTTTTGGGCCTGGCTGTCAACAGCGAGGTTGTCGACAGCCAGGTTGTCGACAGCCCGGCTGTCGACAGCCAGGACCAAAAATCTCAGAAATTTCCCACCGTAATTGGACAATAATTTAGCTGGTCCAATTGTCTAAATTTTTATATATTGAAACGATGTCCATTTATGTTAATATTTTAACCATAGACTAATGTGATAGGTTTACAAATTATGGTAATTTTAGTTTAATTTTGATTTATTTTACACAGAGTGTTAAATTACCCAAAAAATAGTTACGTCGGCTTAATCTCGAAATCCGTACGTCAAAAAATCTAGATATTTATATTTCTGATATCTCCACATTTTATAAAAATTATGGTGTCCTCGGATTTTTATTTCGTTACATTTTTTCGGTGTCGCCCTGTCAGAGCGTACATCTCTGTGTACGACACTGAGGTAACATATATTGCCACTAATTAAGCCCAAATTCTAATTATTTCATTTAATGTCAATGATAATATATAATGACCATATTATTCATAATTTCTTACAATTAAAATTTTATGGGGCGTTACACATACTTACATGTATAACTGGGTAAGTTACAGAGTTACAGAATTTACATACTTACATATTACATACTTACAAGTGTAATTGGGTAAGTTACACAGTTACAGAATTTACATACTTACCCAGTTACACATGTAACTGTGTAAGTACGTACTTACGCAGTTAACACACTTTTGATATATTACGAATTAAAAATTAGGTAAATCTTTCTAAAACTATGTAACTATGTAATTAGGTAAGCCCTAATTATAGAGTTACAAACTTATAAAATTTCTATGTAGTTACATAATTTCATGTATAACTGTTACATGTGTAACTGGGTAACATAGTTACATGTGTAACTATGTAAGTTACACAATTACAGGATTTATATGTAACTGTGTAAGTACATACTTACACACTTTTGGGATAATAGTTATAAAATAATTAAGTAAATCCTTCTAAAACTATGTAACTATGTAATTAGGTAAGTCATAATTATAGAGTTACAAACTTATAAAATTTCTATGTAGTTACATAATTTTATGTGTAACTGTGTAAGTATGTAATTACATACTTACATGTGTAACTAGGTAACACAGTTACATGTGTAACTGGGTAAGTTACACAATTACAGGATTTATATGTAACTGTGTAAGTACGTACTTACACACTTTTGGGATAATGGTTATAAAATAATTAGGTAAATCCTTCTAAAACTATGTAACTATGTAATTAGGTAAGCCATAATTATAGAATTACAAACTTATAAAATTTCTATGTAGTTACATAGTTTTATGTGTAACTGTGTAAGTTACACAATTACCATGTGTAACTGGGTAACTCTTACACACTTTTGGAATAACTGTTACACACTTTGAGATAACTGGGTAATATAGTTACATGTGTAACTGGGTAAGTTACACAATTACGTGTGTAACTGGGTAACTTTTACATACTTTTGGAATAACTGTTACATACTTTGAGATAACTGGGTAACACAGTTATATGTGTAACTGGGTAAGTTACACAATTACATGTGTAACTAGGTAACGCTTACACACTTTTGGAATAACGGTTACACACTTTGAGATAACTAGGTAACAGTTATATGTGTAACTGGGTAAGTTACACAATTACATGTGTAACTGGGTAACAGTTACACACTTTTGGGATAACGGTTACACACTTTGAGATAACGGGAGTGGATAACGGGGACAAAAAATAGGGACCTAAAAATAAGTCTTGCATAAAGCAAGGAGTATATGACTTGAAAAAAGCTGACAGAGATCTGAAATTAATGTCAGATCGGACCTGAAATTAATTCTCCCAATAAAATATCCGGGCTCACCCACGGCCGCCGGAGATAGGCCAGTGGGCGACGCCACCGGCTGGTCCACGCGTCGGCGCGCGGGTTTATATCACAAGGACGTGCACTTTTTTGGCGGAGCGACAGATGGAGGAGGGGATCGGAGGGGGCGGGGACTGGGGAGGGTCCCTCCACTCTCCGTCACTGTTGCGATCGAAGTCGTCCACCACCAGAAAGGTGGAGCGAAGAACGGAACGTCGATACGAACGGATCATGAGAGAGGAAAGGAGGAGATCAAAGGCGGCTGCGGCGGAGGAGAGATCAGATGCTGCCTGTCGCCGTGATTAGTACCTGAAAGTCGCGGGGATCGCCATATGGCGCAGTGCTGTGGTCTTCCCTCCTTCGTGCGCGGTGGTGGCCTGGTCAGATTTCGGCGCAGCTGCGAGCACGAGGACGAGGTGGGGAGGACGACGCGATCGTCCGGGATCTTCCCGTCAATCCCTTGACTTGGCGCGGTTTTTGGGAGATCGGTGGGCGGATCCGCCGGTGTACGATCGGAGGTGGGGGCGATCTCGCGGCCGGGTCAGAGATACCTATATTGCTGCAGGAATGTGGAAGTGGAGACGAGAGGGAAGAATACTTGGGGGGTCAAAGGGAACCGAGTCCTCGACCTCGATGGGGGCCCATCTCACGGCTGGACTTGCCAGCAGGACGTGGGAGAAAGGCGATTATGAGCTGATGTGAATTGTACACCAAATAAATTTATTAGTCGTAAAAGAAAGAGAATAATATTTGGTTACGATTTTCAACTAATAAAATTATTTAGGAGGCAACCCACAATTTTATCTTTATTATCTTTTTTAATTAGAAGATACTAAGCATTTCACTTGAATTATAACTACTGCTGCTTAATGTGATTTCTAAATTGGTCTAATCGAGTGTTTAACATTGCGCATAGGAAGACCTCGTTCCTAGCCTGTGACTGAAGTTCTCCTAACAATGCGGTGGGATTTTCATGCGAGTTTTCACCGAAGGCCGTGTTCAGTCAAGGGAGTTGCACTCTTGGCCTTATGACATTGACAGAAATATTCGACCACTCTGATAATCGTGCCTTCAACGTTCATTGTGAAGTCCCTAGCAATCGATCTAGGTAGGTTTTGTGCATGCACTTTGTTCAAGGGTTAGCCCATGATGCATGGCCTTCTGCATTTCTGTGTTAGGCAAGCTTGTGGTTTGGTTGCCGAGGAGGGAATACGATTAAGAGTTCGACGTGCTGGCATCGCGCGATCGCTTTAGGACCACTCACCAAAGTTGGTTGTAGTTGTTATGACTATTGTGTCGAAGGTAATGGTCTCGCAAGTGATTGGCAGTGGTTCTGCAAGTGCTTGGCAGTGGTTTTGTCGATGTGTTCGACAATGCTTTTGTGCAGTAGTCAGTAAATGACATCCAAAGTTCTGCGCTTCTTGAATTTTGCAGTCGCCGATGCTATATCCCTAGTGCGACATCCCCACTAGTCAGTTATTTCATTGTCGTTGGCACCATGATTGGAGGGTCAAGAACATTCCAGGTTTGATTGTTTTTCTGGCCTCATTTATTGATCTTACGTCCAGGTAGAGGAAAGACAGCCGAGAAAGAATCCCTCCGCTTTGGTATGGGGGGTAATCCGGGGGTAAGGAGGGGTACCTCAGGTTAACTCCCCTGCCCAA
The DNA here is from genome assembly GCA_014218235.1 of Colocasia esculenta. Lineage (NCBI taxonomy): Eukaryota > Viridiplantae > Streptophyta > Magnoliopsida > Alismatales > Araceae > Colocasia > Colocasia esculenta. Next base: position 17,350 of record JACBKR010003287.1, read on the forward strand.
CTTGGGAAGCGGGGTAGAGTTACCCGAGGTACCCCCCGCTAACCCAGGATAGCAGGGGGTAAGTCTACCCCACATGAAGAAGTGGGGTAGAGAGGGGTAGAGAAGGGTAATTATTTTTTCTTTTTTTAAAAATTTTAAAAAAATTGTAATAAAATTTTAAATATTATTCTATTAGATGTCTCATATTTTTTTATTTTTTTATTTTTTCACATAAAAATAAATAGAGTCAAAGATGATAGTTGACTCAAAAAAAATGAGTTAACCCATCTCCATCTCAAAAGTAGCGCTCAAAGTGAAAAATATATTTTTGGGGTTAAGCTACGCTGAATTAGTCTATCCCTTTGCCAAAACGGTTCGTGACTAAAGATGAAGACACCTTACGGTGGGGCTTGTGCTTGGTACCTAGTCACTCCTTTCTTCCTATCTTGCTTCATCCTACAAGATTCTATACTCGAATAGGGGTAGGGAGGTACAGGACCTACGACATGCCAGTTGTGGTTTTACCAATTTGTAGTGTAACCTGCACTTGCTTCACTCTATGAGGCGAGAGGCATGCGGGTGGTATTCAAGAGGTTAAGACATCAGTGGACACCTTGACTATGAAATAGTGGTCATAATTTTGTCACCGTAACTATAGTAGTGTCTAGAGGTACAGACAAAGTAATGTTGATCGTCATATTATATTCTTTTTAAGCATAGGAAGGAAAAAGTGGTTGTGTTCATTAGTTATGTTGGTATTGTGTTTATAGGTGATGATCTAAAGGAGATGAAGAACTTGAAGATCAGGCTTGCTCAGAAGTCTGAGGTGAAAGATTTGGGAGAGTTGAGATACTTCTTTAATATATAGAGATAACTAGGTCCAAGCATATAAACTTTTTGTCTCAGCAAAGGTATATATGTGCTAAATTTACTATCTGATATAGGGATCATGCTTGAGATTGCTATACTCCGATTGACTAAAATCATACGTGAAGATGTTGGTGACCCCGTAAACAAGATGCAACCCCAACTATTGGTAGGACGAATGATATATCTTTCGCATACTAGACAAGATTTTGCTTATGTATTAGTGTGGTGAGTGGATATATGCAGCATCCTAGGAAGTCGCACTTAAAAGTGGAGTGTTACACAGATGCAAATTGGACTAGCTCAGTTGGTAATAAAAGGTCCACCTTAGGATATTAAGTGTATGTTGGTGATAACTTAGTAATATGGTGCAACAAGAAACAATCAGTGGTTACTCATTCTACAATATATAGAGGTTGAGTATATATAGACCCATAGCTCAAAAAGTTTGTGACTTACCATGGATCAGAAGTTTGATGTTTGAGCTTCACCTCACTCAGCATTTGCCTCTTATGTTCCATAGTGACATAGACAAATATTGACATTGCTAATAAGTACCCCATGCAATATGATAGAACAAAACACATTGAAATTGATAGATACTTCATCAAGGAGAAGTTAGAGAGAGGTGAAATTTGTATGTCTTTTGCTCGGATTAGTGAACACATAGCTAACCTCTTTAATTATTAAAGATTATTTATAGAGATATTAAAATAGATAGTTCAAATGATAAGTATTATAGAGATTAATGAGAGAGAAAGAGAGAGGAGGACCTCGAGTGGGTCAATTGATAAAGGTCACATCTCATAGTTGGAGGATCTCAAGTTTGATTTTTAGAGGAGAATGAGGGATTTGTTTGACTTACGTGTTTAATCCTTTAGAAATGTGATTAAACACAGCATTCGATAAACTTGAGAAGAAAAAAATTTATCATGAGTGAAATATACTGTTAGAGATGAACTCAAGTCTCTATTAGTTTAAACCTAAGTACTGTTATATCAAAGATTTTTTTACATATATACCTCTCTTAAAAGATTAATTAGTATATATGTGAGAATCTTTCTGAATTTATATTTAAGTGTATTCCTCTCTCATAGATTAAAAAGTATATATCTTTAAAGATCCTATCGTAACATGCAGTGATGTATGTCAAAAAGGTATTTGAAATATTTTGTTTATTTTTTATATATATTTTTATTAAAAATGAGGATGAAATAAAATATTCAAAATATATTCTTGACTTCCGTGAGGAGAGGTTATAAAAGAGTATCACAGTGAATATTTTGTGTGCATAAAAGTGCACAATGCAAATATAAATCTAAAAAAAAGTAATTAATCTTCTAAATATATATATATATACAAAAATCCCTTATATAGTTATATTAATTTTGTTGCCGGAGCGAAAGGATGGTAAGAGTCCAGAGAACGGTGATCAGGAATGGCCGGTGTCGGCAGGAAGAGAAGATGACACGAGATCCCCGACATTGACCACGCGGCCGGCGAGGACGGAGCACTACCACTCCCGTGGTTAAAGTCAATTAATCGATAAGTTTGACTTTCTTATTCCAACGGTGATCAGGTATCACATCTGAGTGGCAATTTAATATATATAATAAAGTCTATGACATTTCCAAATCTTAAAAAAATTATATTTTTGATTTTATAACCATCACAAATTTTGTAAGAGAAATATTTTTATCCGATAATCGAATAGAAAACCCACATAATTTACTCGGCATCCGACCAACCGCTTAATTCTCGTGAGACTTAACATCCGATCAATCAAATCAAACGTTGAACCAGCCAAGCAAATTTAACCATAAACTAATAAAGTCTATCACATTTCCAACCTAAAAAAATTGCATTTTGGTTTCATAACCATCACAAATTTTGTAAGAGAAATATTTTTATCCGATAATCGAATAGAAAACCCACGTAATTAATTACTCGATCGGCATCCGACCAACCACTTCTTGTGAGACTTAACATCCGATAATCAAATCAAACATTGAACCGGCCAAGCAAAATTTTCTATTTAATTTTTGCAGGTAAAAAATATTTCTCATTTTGTAAATGTGTCAAAGAGAGAGTTGTGAAAATTAAAGCCAGTTTTTATTGATTATTCTTTTACCCACCTCCCCACGGAAAATATCGATATTTCCCATCTCATTAAATGGTTTCCTATGGATTTTTATTTTCGAGAATATTTATAATTTATATATTTTTCTCAATAAATCTGAGAATAGTAAAAAAAAAAAAAAACGCAATCAATTAATCAACCTACCCGTTTGACTCCCCAACGGCGAGCTGGGAGTGTGAGTGGTGGGCATTTTGACGGTTCCCTTGGACGGCACAAATGGAGTTTGTAACGTGGTATGTGATGATGTGAGCGATCGATGATGAGACGAACACCGTCCGAAGTCCTTTCGACGTCTGCAGAAAAGGTGGACGGAGGAGATGCCAACAGCTCAGCGGAATTTAGAGTCAACATGCACTTGGATAGAGAAATGCGTTTCGCCTTCTCTAGTTGGTGGGGTTGGAGAAATACTTGAGTTAGGTTAAGTGTCACCAGAGATTTAAAAAAGTTTGGGAGAGAAAATAAAATTTCGTCGGGAATAAGTGATACACTTCTAGATTAGATTAGATGTGTCTAACTTAATGTATGTTTTTTAGATATGTACTAAAAAATTTCCGTAGATACATGGTGTCCACTGCCCATCTCATATGTTGAGCATAACATTAATATATGAGACAATTTTACTACACTTAAGAATTATATTTTTTGTACACTTTAGTATTTTTATTAACCAATAGACGAGAGGTATATATATATATATATTGTGTTCTTCCAATTAAAAATAAGATGTGCATAAAAAAGTGTAATTTTTTAAATACTATAAATTTTTCTCCAAAGATATGTGTCTGCAACTGTTAATACGCATCCACCTCAAGACGTGCAGAAAATCATTCCGAAGTTAGACAACATAACTAGTGTGTTTTGCCTGACTAATTAAGAAATTAATTAGTGTCATGCTACGTTGGAGGCATATTTGTTGTGGCCTATATAAATTGTGAGAGAAATATTTATTTTGCTTGTTAATTATATTTTGAATGCACATTTTACTTTCTATTCGATGGACACAATGTGCTCTCAATATATCGACCGACGGTAAAATTAAAAGTGTATTAAAATATATAATTGATAAGCACAATATTTCTCAATTCATGTCGGGTGGATATATTGATATAATCTCATTGTTGTTAATTTAGCCAAACAAAAAAGTTAAAATATGAATATATATTATATATATGTATATACCGTGTATTTAACAGGTCCAAAGTGATGAAAGTATAACGAGGCCATTTCATCGGAATGTATCATATTGTTTTTATTATTTGGACTGTTTGATCAAAGATTGGACTACGAATTATAGGGATAAGTAATTCATGATGAGATATTTATTAAAATGTTTAATGTAAAAGAGAAAAAGAAAAAGGGGAAGTACTGCCAACTAGCTAGCTGGAGATCTTGGTGGTAGAAATGATGGGCGGTACTTAAAAAGGTCGTGAACCTAGCTACGGGCATCCAATGTTGGTGCTTGGGCCCTACTAACAACGATGTACTCAAGTTTCAATGTGTTCATCGATCGATCAACCATGATCTACGAAGAAAACCTGGCATCTTCATGATCTTCCAATTATTCACACAATGTCATCTTTCATGCCGGAAATTATTACTCTCTCTCTCTCATACACACACAATAAAAAATTTGAAACGTAACCATCTCCAAACTTCGATCTAGGAATATTTCAGACTGCTAGTAACGTATAACAAACCTTCCTTATAATTTATCCTCACGAAGAAGAACTGGACGCACCCATGACAAGGTCTATACGACCCTTGTGATCGTTGAAAGATGGTTTAAGTAGCATATTTATTTAACACATATATTTGATATTGTACACCTGACATAAATTTTAATGTGTCACCTGACATAAATTTTAATGTGTCAAAAATGATGAGTGATGTCAAATATATATATATACAAAATAATATCACTAAACTATTTTCCGTGATCTGTTAATTGTACGATGAGGTCGTCCTCAATTTAGCCACTTGTTGTATAAAAAGATCGAATTTATATATATATATTTCCGCTTCTCCTCAAATTAATTGTTGCAAAAAAAAAATATATTTTTGGTGTGCATTAATTTGAACATATTAGTGATGTGTTACTTATCTTCGAATATTATAATATCTCTCCTACCTGCACCCCAAGTACAAATGACACATTTCTAATAGAGAAACAATTTTGTAACACCATTTGGTAACACCATTTGGTAACATCACCATTAAAACTACGTCACATCAGCAATAGAAATAAAAAAGTTAAAAACATCTCATAAATGATGAGTTTGTAATGCACTTTGATTGATGTGTTATTTCAATGTGTTACCAAATGGTGTTATTAAACTATTTTTCTTTCTAATAAATGTACCATTTTAATTAGTACACACAAAAATGTACACTAAATATTTTTCTTGAGATGCAAACCTTCAACACACATATATCATCACTTTGCAGAGCGGCTTTTGATATCTCTACTGCACATCATCAACCCACATAAAAGATGCACGGATCTTGCACATGTACACACACTTACATGTGCAAAGGAGTTGGTGTTCCGGTGGGTTATCTGCCTGTGGCGGGAGAATGTTCTGGTGTACATGACTCACCTTTGCTTTCCCTAGCTAGGTTTTCGGCCGTCTTTTGCATAAGAAGCAGACACCGAGGCTGCGATGCCATTCTTGTATATGCAAGAAGAAAGGGGATTTATATATATTGGTCACCTAACTTTGTCATCTTGAAGGATAGAGAGAGAGAGAGAGAGAGAGAGAGAGTGCATGACGTCGAAGGGCGGTAAGGAGAGCTAGATAGGCAAAGAAGCCACTTTTGGGGAGTTTGAGGAAGAAAGGGGTAGGTGTGAGAAATGCGAGTATGACAGAGGTGGCACAGCGGAGGAAACGCGGGCGGAGGTTTTTGACTTCTCGACGGGTCTCTCTTTCGGGAGAAAAAGGAACCGGAAGCTCTTGTTTGCGAAAGATCCACGGCAGTGTAAGAAAGAGCTTAGTTGATTGGTGAGTCCGGGAAGGAAGAGGGATAGTATATGGTATAAAGGATAGCATGATTGCCCCACGCAGTACAAACTATATAGAAAAAAAAATGTATCTATAGCAATCAACAAATTATCTGCATGAAGGATAATTTTCAAGTGTGGGATCCTCTGGAGGGCTCATCTCAACTTTGGTTCTCGAGCTATCTGCTGATCACAAACTTTTATTTAAAAAAGGAAGACTTTGGCATATAAAACATCCATGAATGAACAACTGCAAAAAGACTATGGTAATTGGATATGTATTTGCATGCATATATATATATATCACCAAACGTTGCAAAAATGTCGTTACAAATAAGTTCCACTGAAAAAAGAGGACTGTTTTATAGAGTACCTATTAGATTTGTATCAGTTATGTTGTTTAATTTTATTATGACTAATTAAAATACCTAACTTCTCTCTCTCTCTACTATATATATATATGAGTGTGGGAGCCTCCCTCTCTCTTCTTCCCTCTCTAGGGACATTTTTTGTTGCTTCACGTTTATAGACTAATGTTGCGATCATATATAGTAATTAGTTAAGTAGATGGATGCTAGTATATAGTAGGTCAAAGAGAGATTATTTTTTGCAACATTTCAACAATATTAATGAGATGTGTACAAATATATTTTCAACCATATAAAATATCTGTGCAATCGTTCGTCCAAAAAACTTTTTATATGCAGAAACTGGAAAAATCGAACATAACCTTTGTCGGCAATATTCTCTTTCAACAGAAGTTCTTCTATAAAAACTTCCAACGCTGCAATCCACACTTGGGCGATGTGACAAGTGGGAAGCAAATAATATTAGATGAAACATGCTTAATCTTGGCCATATATAGGAGATCAACTCTACATATGAAGATTGATGTCAGTTTCTTCTCGAAGAAGAGAGAGAGTGAGAGTGAGAGAGAGACGATATGAAAAGTAATTAATAATAATAATTCTATATATGTAGAAAAATGAGAATATATATTAATTTCTAATTAACTCGTAGAAGTTAGGCTATCTAAATATACATTAATTAAACTGATAACTGTACGTTATCATCGAGAGCTCATCATGTACACAAGAAGCCGCGCGTCGTACGTGGTCATGCGTGCGTGGATACCGCTTGAACATGACACGTTCTTGAGAGAGACCCCCTCCCCGGCGAGATGGGCCCTCGGAGCTGCAGCGGCCGCTCTGAGCTTCTTAGCTCGCCGAGGAGCTGCAGATACAGATTCAGGTCGTGGCACTCCGCTACGTTCGCCGTGGGGCAGCTGACCTGCAGCTCCCTCCCCACGTCCGAGTACGCCAGCCCGGCCTTGGACAGCCAGCTCAACAGCCTGTTGTCCTCGGCGGCGGCGGCGTCGTCGACCACGAACCCCGGGACCTTCGTTATGATGTCCCTCGGGTTCACAACGCGGAGGACCTTGCTCCCGTTCTCCTCCACCGCCCTTCGGAAGCTGGCATTGCCGACCCGGGGACCGCCGAAGGAGACGACCGTCACCAGCGGCGCGTGTCGGACCGTGGTTCTGATATCGTAGGCCGCGAGCACGGCCAGCGCGGCGCCGAGGCTGTGCCCGGTGACCGTCAGGCTCAGCGGCGGCATCTCTTTGCGGCAGTACGTGTCGATAAGCCTCAGCACCTCCTGCCTTATCTCCTCCTGCAGGCTGCGGTGCGTGAGGCTGGAAGAGGTGTACAGGCTCCAGAAGCCGGTCTCCACCATGGGCCGGCAGTCCCCCTCGGCCGGCGGCTGTTCCCCGTCGTCACCGTCCACATCCGTGAGCGTCGCGCGGAAGTTCTCGAGCCACTCGAGGCAGGTGGTGGTGCCCCTGAGTGCGATGACCACATCCCGTCGGCCCAGCCGGGCGATCTCGCCCTCGTCCTCGCACACGGCGACGTAGCCTATCCAGCTGGACTGGTTGGAGAACCACGAGGGGGCGCGCTCCTCCGCCCACCGCGGCAGCTGGATGCTGGACGTGGCGTGGAGGTTGCGCGTCACCCGGTAGCCGGTGTCGGGGAGGCCAAAGCGGGAGAGGAGGGAGCACTTGGGGAAGGGGCACACCGCGAGGGAAGGGGAGGACTCAAAGCAGCTGTAGGCGGCCCGGACGAACCTTCCGTAGCGGAGGAGCTCGGAGCAGAGAGCGTGGTCGAGGGGGTCGAGGAGGCCGTCCCAGTTGCGCGCGCCCTGGAACTCTCGCCACCGGCTGCCGATGCTCACGCACTGCGCCGACGAGGAGACGGGGGAAACCGCAGCGGAGTTATGCTGCTGCGGTGGAGTGGGGACTAAGGGCTCTGGTCGGAGGACGGGGCGGAGACCGAGCGCCATAACGCCAGGCCGTGGCTCCGCGCGCTCTAACCCCCGCGCACCGCGCCGGGGAAGGACCAGCCGCGCGCGGCGCGGAGGGTGGCAGTGAGCGCGCGATGCTTTGGTCACGAACGCGTCAGTCCCGGTACTGCTGTGAGGTTTGCCAATGATTTGAAGCTGTTGGTGTCCTATGGACGTCCAATCGTGTGATCTTTTATAAAAGGGACCCGGCCGGCGCAACGCGTAGAAGGCGGTTGGCCGGGGCTTTTAACGATAAAGTCCCAGTGGAAACTTGAAAAATGGAAGGCTGCTTGTTGGGGGATTTGAGCAAAAGAGAGAGAGAGAGAGAGAGAGACAGAGGCGATTGATGTGGGAGATTGGCCAATTAAAGATGGCAACTTGGCATGTATTATGGAGAAAGATTAAAAGTCGAGTCCAATTTCTCTCAGTACATGGGAGGATCGGACACCATAAATCACTAATAGGATGAGAGGGTTTGGGTGTAGTTGTTTGTGTTTTACGGAAAAAAAATAAATAAAAATGTGATAAAATTTCAGATTTTAAGTTTTTTTTATAAACTTCCTCTAATATTTATGAAGTCCGGTCCTCGCTGAGAGGAATCGAACTCTAAACATCTAAGAAACATGCCAATTTTATACCAAAACAATCTTTTGACATCAAAATTCCGACTCCAACAAATAAAACAAGATGCAATGTCACTATTTCTTAACGACAAAGGGGACGTTGTGTACGTATGTGCTTGCCCAATAATGTGCTAAATTTAGTGTGCAAATTGGTGTTTTTCTAAGCAATTTTTCCAAAAGTTTACGGCGAAGTCTAAATTTCTTCATAGTTATATGGAGATTTAAACTCTCTTACTTGAAGGGTCCGTCTCCAAACACTTCTCATTCGTATAAGATAACAATATTGTCACCATTTTGCTAAGAAAAATTACATACAATACTACCTCTCAAATCTATCATACAATACTATCTCTCTCTCTCCCCCTTAAATTAAGATGGGTATTTTAGTGCTTTCACCCATTATTATATGAGATTAGAGGTTATATGAGATTAGAGGTTTTCTTAAGAAAAATAAAGTATATGAGATTAGAGAAAGCTATTATTTGGCCCAAAGGTTCAAGAAAGGTTGAAAGGATCTTTACTATTAACAAGCAAAAACTTTCCACATCGATTTAAATTTTCCTACAAGAGTAGCCTTACGTACAAAGATCTAGAACTTCTTCAAGAGAAAAGAAAAATTAATGTAGCTTTCTTAAAACTTTTACTGATCACTTTTAATTATGAAGAAAACTTGCAAACATTCTGAAAAGAAGGTTGAGAGATAATTTGAAAGGAGAGGACATGGAGAAATAATTAATTTGGAAGATTAATTGTTTCTTTTTTGGTTGGAAAACTAATTAACCTACTCCATTGCGTTTTAAAAGGTTTAATAAATTAACCGGCTCTTTGTGGAATTTGAACCTCTGATCTTATAAAGGCTAATCACTGGCTTGTTTGATAACACTTATTCAAAGTCTAAAGTCTGAAATACATAATTTTAAGATTTCAGATTGTTTAATAAAATTTTAAAATTATATCTTAATTAATCACTTAAGTCTAAAAAATCACTTATTTTTAAGTTAATGAATCACTTTTTTTTTACCACCGGCGCCGGCCAACTCTTGCGACTCAATTTCAAAAAGAATATTTTTTATGGTTTTGGCTTTTGAACTCAAGACATACCCTAATAGTTAGCATCTTAACCAATTGTACTGCACTTCAAATATTATTAAGTTAGTTATCAAACACCTCTTACTTATATCTTATATGTATTAAGTTCTTTCTTAATTTCAGATTTAGAAAATAGATATGAAATTAGATTTAAATATTTTAAATAAATGCTATCAAACGCCATCTTAATCAATTATGAGTTTATGTTACTTAATTTGGAAGATGTCGGACAAACTAGAGAAAGTTTGGAGGTCGGAGAAACGGAGGAATAATATTATTATTATTTTCTTTTTTTCCTTTTTTTCCTAACTCTCTTATGCCACGTGTCGCACTGGTGTATGGAGTTCCGCCCGGGGACGTGTCGGTACGAGTATTCCGTCCAAACCGATGCGGTTTGACGCGCCGAAATCGCGAAGCAGAAGTGCAGGTGACGACAAAGCAGACTTTTGCGATTGTTCAAGAGACCGGTGCATTACCCCCCGCGAGTCGTGACACACGCGCCACCGCGCGACGCGTGAGAAAACGACGCGTACGCAGCGGCTGGCGTGGCCTGCGTTTCTGTGCGATCAGATGAACGGTTTTGTCGTCGTCAGTGTCCAATAAAATAGGACCTCCGGCTGTACGGCATCTCCCGAGTGAATGCTGACGAGGGTGGACGCCAGCGCCTCCCCCCCCCCCTCTCTTCTCGGGTCAAAAGCCACGGAAATATCACACGCAGATTAATTTATTAACACCATTTGTTGACGGCAAATTTGAGACCACCTGATGAGTCGATTAATGATTAGAACTTTCATTTGGAGATGGAAGGTTATGAGTTCTTGTCAGAAAAATAAAATAAAAAATATCTCTGATACGGAGAACTCTTATGCCTCGACTTGATCATCGAGTAAGGTTGACGACGTCTTGATGTCGCTTAATTAGGCTGACAAGTTACATCGCTAAAGTCAATGCTAACCCATTTCGACTTGATTCGATGTGGAGCGTGCGACATGAATGCGAAATTTTCAATCGTGGCTCACGTTATGGCTCAATAAATAATTGATGAGTTAATGATCGCATATCGAATGTCTTGTAACAGTAGTACTTGTTAAGGCCACAATCTACACAATGTGGCACGACAGTTATAACAAGGGGGGCAACAGTTACGACGATTTGACGTGATGCTCCCGGAGTTGTGGGACGGTTCGAATGGGTAGCTTGCCGTTATAAAAAAGGGGACACTTGACATTTTGATTATCTCTAGACCGACCCTCATCTCAACCTCATATTAACTTGAACATCAGAGTGTTTGCCCATCGAAATCTCTCGGTGGCTTTACAGATCAGAAGCTCAGATCCAGAAGATCAATTAGTTAGCTATGCGGATCTTCTCGTTGGTCGCCTCGGTCCTCATCGACGACCCGAAGCCACCCTATCAATCTCATACAAAAAGAGTTGTGATGTGTTTTGGTTGCCTGTGTTCTAAATTATATCACACAAGTATGTTATTAAACCATTTTCTATATCACACTCCCCATCGATCTCCTTCTATACCCAATTAACCCTGAAAAGGAGAGGTCGGATGGGGACCGGTTAAAATAAGATCCAGCGAGGCCCATGAGGACGGCTGGGAATTAACGGATGTGAACCCATGGACGGAGATGGGCGATGACACATGATGGGGGAGATCCAAGAAGTTAGGTAAGATGCAGCTGCATCCGTATTAACTAGCTAGCCTTCTTTGTTTTAACAAAAATTGTTTGGTTGGGGTGGGAAATTATAAGCAATACTGTTATCCGTTCTGTTTTCTTCAGTATATGTTGGCTAGCATTTGGTTAAGGTTATGATTTTTTATGCCATTTTTGCTAGATTTAACTCCAGATCTATATCTAACACTCTTTATTAATAGACCTAAATTGCTATTTTCCGACGATGTTGTCCAAAAAAGTTATGATCTCTTTTTTTGGTGGGGTACAGATAATATAGAGATAGCTAGGATTTGAACTCAGATCATATATATTTTATCATTGATGAGTCAAATTCTTTATTGTCGATCGATCACTTCTTTTTGGTATGCAATACCACATTCACTGAGTTTTCTTTGTTATGCATGGTTGGATACTTGGATTATGTGTGAAATGACTAAGTTAATCAGACATCCATAACAGAACAGTAAAGTAACAACGACAACAACAAAAAAATAGCTACTCTTATCACAATACTCCAAACTTAAACAGTGAGAAGTTAATCCTAACTTTCTAATTATTTTTTTTTGTATCCAGCAGCAATAACCAAGATGGAGTACTGCTGCATGCGATAATGTCACTCTCACGCTCGCATTCCTCCATTATTATTGTTGGCTTGAAACTTATGGTCGTATAATTAAATCTCCATTGCTGCAAAATCCAGCTCAAAGGAATGCCCGGTGAGAATTTCGGCATTTTAAGTCAACAAATTAATGTGTGCGTTCGCTGTGATATATATGTTGAATGCCATATATATTATATGAAGATATTGCAAGCCACACCGCAATCTCATGGATGTATATATATATATATATATATATATATATATATATATATTATATATATATATACCATAAACAAAGTTGAGGAACCGACAAGGGTCATTGATCACTAAATCAGAAAGGTGTACTTAGAGGGAGGAAAAGGATGGGAACTTGAGAAGCTCGTTACCATGGTCTGTCACAGATGGACTTTATGCGTTTCACACTACAAGAAAAAGCGGAAATAGCGACCGACAGGTTCGGTCGCTATTCGGTCTTTGTTCGGTCGCTGTACCGATCGGCGACCGACTAACCACCGAAGTGAGACCGATCAAATCGGTCGTTATATATCGGTCGCTATACAGCGACCGATTGTTATCGGTCGCAA
>JACBKR010003288.1:0-30047 GCA_014218235.1 Colocasia esculenta
TGTCTTCGTTTCTCATGTTGTTTTGGAATACTATTATCGACGCTCCACTATTCTAGAATTCCTCTAGAATGTCGAGCACTTTTTTCTATATATACACATTCTCTTGACTTGGACGAACTCTCCGTCGGATACTCCTACTCCTTCTGCTGGACTAGTGAATCCTTGTTCAAGGCCTCCGTAAGGCTCCTCTGTCCATTGGTTTCCCCCATGGTCGACGAGCTGGTTGTACCCTAATACCTATATAACCCTTTGTGATCAACATGATCCAAATGGCTATTAGAAGTTCTCTCTTATCTTGAATCATCACGCCGGACCTCTGGACCTATGCATAACGAGCCAGCGGAAGGGTTTGTATTCCCCTGACTGCCAACACCAAATGCGTGTGTTGTGCAACTGTTGCTATCGCTCGTTACTCGACATTTCATGTGCAATGTCCACCCCTCTCATCTATACTCGCTCATCTCTTCACGATCACTCTAATATCTCGTCTATCTCAACTATTCATCTAGTACTCTCTTGGTACCCTTTAAGCCGTGTGGCTCCTACTGTTTGAACTGTTCATGACTGTCTAGCGCTAAAATGGGTCTTGTGACTCTACTGACTTGAATGTATACTGCTGAGGGCATGGAGAGTGTCCGAGGGCTCCATCTAGTCCTGGGGGCGGAGAGCCACCCGAAGATACCTACAGGGGCTATTGACGTGTCTGCATTTGCACCGGTTCTGACTGACTATTTTCAAATATCTGGACATCTGATTGTTACACTGTTATTGTTAGTCTGTTAATTCAGACATACTGCACTGTTACTGTACTACCACTGATTGTTACTGACCTGTTACTGTCCTGTTAATTGAGCGCTATTGTCGTACTCTCTACTTGCTCTGCTTGATACTTGTTATCTTGAGTTATTGTGTTCTATCCTGACTTAGTCGCATTCCAAGTGCTATATTCTCTCCCGGCTATCTACGGTAAACCCAAGTGCCATTACTATTTTCATTGACGAAAGTTATCACAAGTGCTATACTATGTCGATTGATGAAAATCAATCAAAGTGCAATTTCCTCTTTACATGACCAACTACTATTTCTTTCTTGCTATACATGTCCGCTTGCTATTTCTTGACAATGATGTTCCTTGCTATTATGTGACTTGCTTTAATCATCGTGCTATACTTTTCATCTGCTATTCGACCATGTTACTTGTGCCATTCTTTCCTTCTCGACTTACATGACTCTTTCTATCATTAGTTACTCTGCCATTTAAAGCATTAATCATTTAAGTCTTGCTTGACTATTGAGATTTAAGTCCTATTGGGCGTTATCGCTCCCACCCTTCGTTTTTGTTATTTGTGTCTCAGGTAAGTCAGACAATGGCATACACACATCATGGGACGGGACCCGAGTATGAGTGACCTGGTGTCACGCCCCTCCCATTTAGCAGTGGAATAAATCGTAGGGAAACGTGAGCAACGAGTATGGTAACGACAATTGCGCATACATTCGCAAACATTAGAGCATTTAATGAGCAATAATTGAAATACACTCTTGATTTCATTATAAAATCACTAAGAACCATTACAACCACTAATTCGGAGCCAATACATAGGGCTCAATGACATCATTACATTGAAAAGAAATCTAAAGCAATAACTACTAGACTCCAATGGTGCTAGGGTAGCTTCGTCATTTGATTTCGGGTCACTCATCACTCTGGTCTCTCGTCCCATTAGTGTGTACAACGTCATGGTATTACTTACCTGAGACACAAGTAACAAATACCGAAGGGTGAGCGATAACGCCCAGTAGGACTTAAATCTCAATAGTCAAGCGGCTTTACGTATTTAACGCATTAAATGGCAGAGTAACTAATGATAGAGAGAGTCATGTAAAGTCGAGAAAAGTATAGCACAAGTAACATGGTTCAACTAGCAGATGAATCAAGTATAGCACGATGACTAAAGTCCAGTCACTCGATAGCAAGTAATGTCATGGTCAAGAATAGCAGCGACAATTATAGCAAGAAGAGATAGTAGATAGTCATGTAAAGAGTAAATTGCACTTTGATTGATTCTCATCATAGAAATAGTAAAGCACTTTTGATTAACTTTTGTCAATCGAAATAGTAATGGCACTTTGGTTATCCCTAGATAGCTGAGAGAGAGTATAGCACTTTTAATACGATCAGTCGCGATGACACGCAATAACTTTGAGTATCAAGTAGAGAAAGTAGAGAGTACGACAATAGTCCGCTCAATAATAGTTCAGTAATAGTCAGTGTCAGTACAGTAACAGTGCAGTACGTCTGAATTAACAGACTAACAGTAACAGTGTAACAGTCAGATGTCTAGCTAATTCAGAACAGTCAGTCAGAACCGGTGCAAATGCAGACACCGTCAATAGTCCTTGCAGGTATTTTCGGGTGGCTCTCTGCCCCCAGGACTAGATTGGAGCCCCTCGGACACTCTTTGTACCCTGAACAATATGCATTCCAGTCAGTAGAGTCACAAGACCCTTTTTAGCGCTAGACATCGTGAACAGTACAGAACAGTAGAAGCCACACCAGCTCAAAGGGTACCAAGAGAGTACTAGATGAATAGATGATATGATGGGATAGTAGAGTGAACATGAATAGACGAGCGAGTAGAGTATAGATGAGATCTTATGGTCATTGCACATGAAACATCGAGTAACGAGCGATAGTAATAGTTGCTCATACGCGCGTACGGTATTGGTAGTCAGGTGGAACACAACCCTTCCGATGGCTTCGGTATGCACAGGTCCAGAGGTCCGGCGTGATTCAAGATAAAAGCGAGAGAATCTAAGGCCATATGGATCTTACTGATCCCTAGAGTGTATCATAGGTGTTAGGGTCAACCAGCTCGTCGACCATGTGGGAATCCATAGACAGAGGAGACTTACGGAGGCCTTGAACAAGACTCACTAGTCCAGCAGAAGGAGTATCGGATGGAGAGTTCGTCCAAGTCAATAGATGTGTATATAGAAACAAGTGCTCGACGTTCTAGATGAATTCTAGAACAGTGGAGCGTCGACAACGGTATTCCTAAAACATCGCGAGTAAACATAGACACGTTCATTTAAAATAGGGCAATTAATATGTATAATGGAAATAATTTGCTAGATGTACATGTGATAATTTTCATGCCAAGTTAGCCATATATGGTTCAAAGTGAGTGCAAGTATAAGAGGAAATCATGGGCAAGATAGATCATGTGATTACTTGAGTTAATTAAAATATATTCAATAATTACAACTTCGTTTTTTCTGTATACATGACAATTAATAAGGCATGGGGAAACTGTATAACAATATCTTGCAAAAGGTGGGTTTTTATGCAAAAAGCTGAGATCGCGACGCACCCCTGTAAGGGTCGCGACGGGATCAGGTGTGAAGCGCGACGGGGCTTGTAAGGATAGCGACGGCATGTCTAAACAGGCAGGCATTCGCGACAGAGTCTTATGAAGATCACGACGAGTCGTCGGTTAGGCGGCCAGAACGTGACAGGGTTCCCTGTCGCAATCAGATCACGACAGGTACCTGTGTCGCAATGGCCCTGAGAATGCGACCTATCAGGCCATCGCATTCTCAGGTTCTGAACCTGAGTTCGAGCGGGAAAAGGATAGAGCCTCGAGTTGCGGGCCAACTTAACATGTTTTGACACTGGTTGCTTAAAAATTCATAACTAATTGTATAGTCGATGAAAAATCCTGAAATAAGTTGCAAATTGATCTAGACATACATTGGTACTTATAGTAATTAGAAATTTTAAAATAGATAAAGTTTCGACATGCTTTGTTCAAGTTAAACATGGAGTACATGACACAGTGAGCAGTTGAGATGAGAGAATTAATTCACGAAGTAGGTGGATAAAAATTAGGGCTTTTAGGGGCGAAAGATGCTAACATGCATCAGTATCTTCAATAAAAATTTTGAGCATGAGATAGAGTATTCAAAGAGATATGAATTAAACATGAAGGTTTGGGGTCAAGAGAGTTGCAGGACTTCAAATTCAAGAACAAAATATGGCTTGACGGAAAATTATGAACTTGAGAGTTTTTGTTCCTGATGCAAGGAACAATCCACAGACGAAATCTTATGATTTTAGCTTGTGAGAATGCCTACCTTTGGTCAATTTCCTCTTCTAGGGCTAGAACTTGAAGAACTCGGGTTGAAGCTTTGATGGAGTCTTCTCTCCATGAATTCTCCCCTTCCTTGGCCTCTCCTCCAGGTCCAGCAAGCCCCAGCAATGTGTAGGGCCGGCCATGGAGAGATTGGAGAGTATTTATACTTCTTGGGTTGTTATTTCCTAATATGACTCTAACTGCTATTAATTCCGATTTCCCTCCTTTGCTAACCTCCTTCCAAGCTTTCCACTTCCTATTGAGTTAGGATGGGAGCTAAATTTGTGGCCATCCTATTAGGGTGGTTAGGAATCCAATTCTAACTCAAACTTCTTATTTAATGTATTAAATATCCCTTTTCTATTTAAGTAATAATTTAGTTACGAATTTAGGATATTTTCCTATTATTCTTTTTTTTTAAATCTCTATTATGGCCCAATAAATTTTATATGGCCTATTTAATAAAGCCCTTATTTATTAGATTTTATCTTATGGGATTTCCCTTTTTAATTAGGGTATAATTGAGTTACGGATTTTATTACATTTTTCTTACTTGATGTTATTCATGGACTATGAGAGGTCCATTGGTCCAATTTTGATAATGGGTCATCATTTCATGATTTGAAAGTCTCTCCGACATGTTCATTTAATTTATGGGCGTGTTATTTTTCCGTGTTAACGGTTTTCCGACTTAGTTTCCAAATTTGGATAATCAGTCACGTTGTGACGTATGCTTGGCCAATCGGATTTTTCATTGCACAAATTTCTTCTTGGAACACTTAGGGATAATCTTTGGGGTGATTTATAATTTTTACGGAATTTTTAGAGTTGTCATTGCACATACGATAATGGTATGTATGTTTCTATTATTTTGATTTATAGAAATTTATCATTTCAAAATTTTAAAATACTGAATTTTCTGAGTGCTACACCCTGAAGTCAAATGATGAAGTCACCCTAGTACTATGGAGTCTAATAGTTTTTGCTTTAGATTTCTTTTCAATGTAATGATGTCATTGAGCCCTATGTATTGGCTCCGAATTAGTGGTTGAAATAGTCTTAGTGGAATTTCAATAAACTGAAGAGTTTATTTCAATTATTGTTCATTAGATGCTCTGATGTTTGCATCTGTATGCGCAATTTACGTTACCATACTCGTTGCTCACGTTTCCCTCTGATTTATTCCGCTGCTAAATTGGAGGGGCGTGACAATCCTCCAGTCGGTGTAGATCTCCAGAAAACTCCTCTAGTTGCCGGATCAAATCTTGCAACGATCAGGTCCTCTTCACAAAAAACCCTAGCTCTACAAAGGCCAAAAGACTTAATCCGGCCGGAACAAGGTGGTTTTATAGAGCTGGGTAGGTTGGGTACACATTAGGGTAGGTCTCCTATGACTTTAGATGGGTTTCCTAAACTTGAACTGGGAAGAACCCATGCGTTACCAAATCTGAAACCGTCAGCAAGCAGTGAACTAGGCGTCCACATCTGGTGCCGCCAATAGGTGGTTGGCGTCCACCCATGGTGCCTGAACTTGCGACATAGTTGACTGTGCATTTTCGTTGTTCAGAGTTCCTCGCACAAGTCAAGATGCGCACTTCCTCTACACTGTCTCACAGATTTAAAATAGCAAATATGAACTGGTAAAATGGTGAGCACATGTCATATCCACGGAGAGGCCGAATAAAACTTGAATTAAACTACTTTGACTTGAATTCATATCGAAAATGCATTAAAAGTGAATGAGAAGACAAAACCAACCAAATCTCTCACAGCAGTCGAAATCTCAAATGCTCAACAAGAAGAAAAGAAAGATTCAAACTCCCAGATGCCAAAGTCTGACTCCAAACATCAGAAGCAAAATTTGGAAGAAATGTTCCATCTCCCGGGTACCCAGAACAAGCCAAAGATGGATTCCCTGGGTTGCTCTGGACCCTTCTCCCCAACGCAAAGAAATGGAAAACAGATGTTGTCAAGCAAGAACAAGCCACAAACTTGGACCCCAAAACCCTGTGATCTTCGGAAGAATAGGAAGAAGCTAAAATCCCACATTAATCAAACTAACCCCACCCTTACATGCCTGCTAAATGAAAGAATTCAGAAAACACAAATGGCATTGGATTGAACTATCTAAACACAGAAGAAATATAGAGAATTAACTAATGTACTGGATTGAATCATCTATGCACTGGAGAAAATGGAAAACAAAAAAAAAACTCACAGACGTCATTTAATCTCTCTCAGCCCCTCAACCATCTCACAAATCTCCACAGAAGGGGGAAAGACAAGGCCAACCACAGAAGCAAACCTCCCCAGCTCTGATCTCCAGAAGAAATCCCAAGAATGCAGAACTCAACACCCATTGGATCAAACTAAAACATAGAAAAGAGAACTCAGAAGAAATGAAATAGATCAAACTCAGAACATAATCAAAAATGAAAAATGCAATCGGATCCAAGTCTCCCAACCCAACCATTCACAGAAGATGCAAAAGAAAATTTAAAATACCTACCTCTTCTCACAGCAAGAAGAAACCTTAAAATTGAAATCGCCTAGCTTCTCCTAGCAGCAGAACAAATTCTCAATCTTACCACAGAAGCAAGAAGAAACTCCACTCCCGGAAATCTCTAACAGTAGTGAAGAACACTCCACTGCTCAACTTCCTCAAATGTCAAACTATCACTGCTCAACATTAAACTAAGCACAGAAGAACTGAACAAGTATACTGGATCAAAGTCTCCCCCACGCAAAGAAAATAGAAACTAAATTTAGAAGAAAAGACAAGCAAGCTCCACTGGTTCGGATGCTATAGCATACAAGAAATGAAAAGCTAGAATAGAAGAATGGGAAAGAGCTCCATGAATCCGATCCTCTTCCTAGCAGCAGCAAAATAATCAAATGCACCACTCTTTCGGATGTTAAACAGAAGAGCTAGTAAAATCTACACAGAAGAAATGAGAGATTAACTGGATCGACTTCTAAAAGAAATGAGACAATCTTTTATAGAACACAGAAGAAATGAAGAACATAAACTCCCAAACTCTCATCTGCCGAACCATTAAACTACGACAAGAAGAATTGAACAAATGCTTTGGATCAATCTCCAGATGAACACAGAAGAAATAGATAAATCAACTCAGGCAAAAGGACAAAGCACACCATCTGAATTCTCTAACAGCACAGGTGAAATGATAGAATCTAAATAGAGGAAATGAAAACTAAATTGGATCGAGCTCAGCAGCACATAAGAAATGGAAATAACAATTTCACTAAATCGGATTCCTCTAATCAAAGAAAAATGCAGAACAAATAAAATCCCAAAAGCTCCATCGCCAACCCCTAAGAACTCTCGAAGAACAAGAAGAAAATTGAAAAACTTAATAATATCTGAACTAATCAACTCCTCGAACCCCAAGAACTCTGAAGAATAGGAAAGAAGAACACTAAGAAAATCCCAAAGAAATTGAACTGGCAGACCAATCTCCCTCCCTTGCAATCGAACTCCCTATAGATGAAATTAAAACTAAAACCCAAAAACAAAAAATTCAGCATCCGCAACTCGTCGCACTTGGGTTCTTTTATAGGCACCCGGGCCTTCCTGGAGAGCTCTTGGCCCAAATCGCCGCTTCCCGCCTCCAGATCAGCACCATCGGGCACCGGATCACGTGCACAGCCTCTGCACGGTCGGCCTCCGCTGCGCAGGACAGCCAATAGCAGAGCACCATCGCCCGCTTCGTACGGGCCAGCCGGCTGCACCTCCAGCCACTCCATCGCCTGCGTCGCACCGTGCCAGCGCACAGCTGGCCGCTTCCTGCTCTGCACTCTCTCGCCAACGCACAGCCTTCTGCTGCTGCTTGCGCATGCCCGCAGCCGTGCACCCCATCGCATTGTTCCATCCGCATGCACAGCACCGCCTTAGCCGGATCCAGCAGCCGCCTGGGCTCCTTCCTGCCCAAATCACCATCGCACTGTTCGCAGCACAGCTGCTCTGCACCGCCATGCCCAGTCAGCTGCGGATCCACCAGATCCGGACCCCAGGCAGCGCCATCGCCCAAGCACAGCACCGCGCCACACCAAATCGTTGTGGCCTCTGCAAATCCGCCTGAGCACCTTCACACCCAGGCCTCCAGATTTGGCCGCCACCTCAGCACAACAGGGCTCCGCCATCGCACAGGGAGCTCCTGCTTCACACCGCCAAGCTCACAAGCTACTCGTGAAGCTTCCAATGGATGAGACAGAAGACTGTAATAAAATGGGAAAAATGTTAGATTAATATCGAATTTTGTTAAAAAAAAAGGTTAAATGGGTACGGGGGTTGTGGCATTATGTGATAAAAGAGGGGCTAAAAGTGTTTTATTTATTTATTGGTTTGGGGTATGTGGCATGATTGTAGTGGGTGAGGTATTTAAGTATTTACAAATCTATACCTATTTACTAAAAAATATTTACAAAACATATTATTGCGACAAGAATATTTATTTACAAATGACTTTTATTTCTAAAATGAATCTAATTAGTCAATATGAAAGTAATGAATTATTGAATGAAGATCTAACATGTGTTCTAACCAAAAATTTAACTAAAATACTCGAAAATCTATTAATGGATGAAATGAGAATTAAATTAAATGCACATTATTTATGGATAACTGATGTCTAAAATTAACTAAATATATGAAATTTAACACGAAAAATTTAGTAGTTACATGCCGCCCACAGAGGGGTTGGCGTTCATCGATCTGGACGCCTACTCCTCTGGCCAGGTCAACGGCAGCAGCATGATGCCGCCAACTGGGATTTCGGCTAGAGCAGATGTGTACGTTAAATAAATATACAATTACATCACAACCAACTAATGTGCACTGAAGTAAATAAACATACATTCACCATATAAACTACATGCATTACACACTTTATATTTTTAATATAATTTGTACTAATCATATTTAAAGATATATGTATGAATAACACATATATATACATAACATAATTACATGCATTATGCATGAATTTAAACAAATATAACATGCTTATAATATTTTGATATATATACACTATGCACAATATTTTTAAGTACCATATACACTATAAACAATTTAACATACCTAGAATAGATACTTATCATTTGCACAAGGTGAATATATATATATATATATATATATATATATATATATATATATATATATATATATATATATATATACATTTATGCATCATAGTTACATATAATATGCATGGAATAACTAAATACAATATGCATGAACATATAAATACAATATGCACCTCAACAATTAGATAATGCATGCACATTTAAATATATTACATGAACATACTTAAACTCATATATACATACAAATGTATAGCAATATTTACATATTATACGCATAACATTGTTTAAATTCAATATACATAGGATTTAAGTAAATACTATATGTACAAAATTAGTTAACACTTATATTCACAAAAGTATTATATATACATACACATGCACATGAGTAATTAAATAATTATAACATGCACGAATTTAATACACACCATATATGCAAAATAAGTAAACATCACATACATAGAATAAAATGAATAAAATTCGGGGGTCTCACACCCTCCCCCCTTAAAAAAATCTTCACCCTCGAAGATCGGATCGAGTACCTCTGGTGACGTCGTCGATGTCATCTCCAGAAATAAAATGTAATCCTCATTCTTCTTGACTAGTGATTGTAGCTCTACTGCTAGCTCCTTTGTTGTCGTTGCTGTAACACCTCGTGTATCGAACTTCTTCAGCCTTGGACATTCTCTAATCTGATGGTCCTTGCTGCCACACTTGAGGCACCTTCCTTCCTTTGTCCAACACAGGTTTCTACCATGATGCTTACTGCAGTGCATACACTTGGGTTTCTTGCTAGCTGTAGAGACCACTGACACTGCTGTGCTGAGAACCTCGTCTAGAGTGCGGGGGTCGCATTCTAAAAGTCTCGCTCTCACTGATGGCCTGAGTCTCATTATGAAATTTCACACTTTGTGCCTCTCCTCATGCTCCCTAGCTCTAGCCTCACGCTTACTGCTGCTCGTCATTGCCTATGAAACAATTAACTTTGTTAGAATCTAAGTTACTAAATCCTAACCATTTTCTTAACTATTTTTCATTCACACTAAGTATTTTCTACACATATGGACAGATTTCTATAAAGACTTTGCAATATAGTGAAGATGATGGTTTATCCATGTACAATCTCAACTTTGGTCTCTGATACCATCTCTGTAACGACCCTCTGCATACCGGTACGATTATACCAATACCCATCGGTACAAAGAACACCGTCACAGTGGGATAGTAACCCAACACTAAATGATAGGTTGATATGTACATGAATAGCATATGAGTACAGCGGAAATAAAAGAAATAACTCACTTTATTCCATCATCATCATACCATTTCACAATCTATATAGCAAAAGAAAATAACAGAGTCCACATTATTACAATTTCAAAAGAACTACATTTGTCTATTACATTGTCCATACGAATGACATTATTCATACTCTGAAATAAAGCAACTACTAAAAGGTCTCCACAAGCAACTACTCTTGTATACGTCGTCGACCTTCAGTACACTCTCCTCAGAAACGGGAACACCTGTCACACTGTACGCCAAGCAAGTATGAGTCTAAAAGACCCAGCAAACAATCTAAAATCTCAATCTTACACATATCACATACACACTAAGCTACCAATAATGGAAACACATGCTATCATTTTAACCATAACAATTTACATGGCACATGCTTTTTATGATCAACTACACATAATTCACCCAAACACGTTCCTAACTAACACATGCTCATATTAAATCATGGATAATAAACATACACCTATACGTGGTTTCTACACATAATAGATCGTATGATACATGATTCAAATACTAATCATATCATTGCACAATTCTACTAATTTAAACATAGGGTTATGTACGAGATAATAAACACTTAGGCATGGTATCTAACTAATTTCATATGCTCTTTTCACATTTAACTACTCATTTAGCTTGTTGTTTTAATGTATATAATGCATAATTACACATGATATCACATTTTATGGAACATGAATTGAAGGTTTAAAACATATTCAAGTTGGTTGGCATCTATATGCAATTAAGTATGGAACTATGTACTGAGTGAATAGCATGTCTATCATGGCATTTAGACATTCTTTCATAATTAACATTAATCATATTAACGTATGCATTACATGAATATACACTCTTATCATTGTTTTCACATGCATTTACTCTCTCATTGACATTTATTTGCACTTAAGGATAAGCATGGTACTTACTTTAATATCTTAAACAACTAAGTATAAGAAAACTTTTAACATGCTCTCTACATCTTTTATTCAATCATGTGGTAAGATTTAATTTCATTTACACCCTTTTGCAACTATACATACTTTAAGCATAAAGTAAATAGCATACCTAGCATGGATTCTAATCATTTTCACATGATTTAACAATCATATACATCTTTTGTTTGTTGTTTTGACATGAGTTACACATTCATATGGGTTTACCTTTGTTCACATGCTATCTTATTATTTACCAATTTCACATGTTCATCTTTCTCATTGCACAATTTACATATTTACTTACACATATTCATATACACTACACATGGAAGTTATTAAACTATATAACATGATATTAAACATGATATTAATTCATGGTATTAACACATGCTTAACATGAATATATTTATGCATTATTACATTGTTTTCACATGCAGTTATACTTTCATTATCATTTACTCTCCCTTCCACATCAATTTACACATTTTCCACTTCGTTTACTCTTGCACTTTCACTTATCACATATCACATCATTGCACTTACCATGCGCCACATTCACATATCACTTTACACTTTATTCAAATTTAATCTCTTAAGTTGTCGTGACACATAGTCCTAACTACCATCTAGAGGACGCACGCACCCATATCACATTGCACATATCTCTTAGCACATAGCACATCACATTCACATATCACATATCCGTCACCTAGACAATGCAGTGACGAATCTAGGTATCTACGCAGAACTGGGAGAAGCCCTCTCCATCCTACTAGTGGTACTTGTCCACCTCCAGGATTTCATCCTAATGCCCTTAGGATATATTTCACAACGTTGAGCCTTCCATAGGGACTTTTCTATGGTATAGCTCTCAGACCTCTATGGTAGCAGTGCCAATCTCGGCCCAATTTTACATTAAGCACATTATTACAATCATTACATTCATTTACATTATTTGAATGCATTATTTACTACTTTTCCACACACTTTTAACAAATTACACATTATCGCATTGTTTACACACATTTTTCATGTACCAGTTAGCACAATTATACTTACTTTCACACATTCACATACACTTTAGTTTTCCTAACATGATACTATTGTTCAGAGAAATAAAATAACTCATATAACGGTCCTATACATGTTGCTTAATTACTGAATCACAAAGATTTAATCTAACATGTTCAATTTGACTATTCTCCATGGTGTAATTAAGAACTAAACTTACTGTCATCAAAATATATCCAAATTTTTATCACAAATTATTAACAGTAAACATATCACATATTCAATTTTTTTAGATTTTTCTGAACAGTATATATAACTTTACTAATTAAGACAAATTCCAGGCCTATTTATCAAGAATTTCAGTAACACATGATTTACAACCAAACAATCGTGCTTAACATTTCAAACACATGGAAACAGTCATCATATGATCATATAAAATTTCTAAAACCCTAACATGCAATAAATCTAATTATTCAGGATTTAACATTGATAAATCATGATTCCCTCAGTAATGCAGAATTTCAATAATTAACACTATGTACAGAATTCAAAATATCCTCATGACATGACCTACTGATCACATTGACCACACATAAAATTTACATCATGCACACATACCCGGAAGTCACATAAACACCTTAAAGATTAAACAGTAGATCTTTAAAACCCTGAGGAACTTGGCGACACAATGTGTGCCGCCTACTGTGTCAACGACACAGTATCCTGCCGCCAACATAGGATCTTGGCGGCACAGGATGTGGCCGCCAATCTCCTATCATAGACCATGCAGACATCACACACATGAAAGGAAAATTTGGAGGTTCCAGGACACGAGAAAAATCTGGAAAAAATACTAGGACCTAAGGGGACATGCGTAGGGTTGACATCCATAGATTACTTGCCTCTAATTAAATCTACAAAGATCAAATCTTTATGGTGAAGCCCTCCTCGGCCAAGCCAAGAGGGTGCCCAAAACCTCTTCAGATCCGGTTCTTCTATTGATGCAGATTGATCCTCGGAGTTGGGAATGCTTCCTTGATGTATGGACTATCCTCCAGTCGGTGTAGATCTCCAGAAAACTCCTCCAGTTGCCGGATCGAAGCTTGCAAAGATCAGCTCCTCTTCGCAGAAAACCCTAGCTTCTTCAAAGGCCAAAAAGACTTATCCAACCGAAACAAGGTGGTTTTATAGAGCTGGGTAGGTTGGGTACGCTTAGGGTAGGTCTCCTATGACTTTAGATGGGTTTCCTAAACTGGAACCGAGAAGAATGCATGCGTTACCAAATCTGAAGCCGTCAGCAAGCAGTGAACTAGGCGTCCACATTTGGTGCCGCCAATAGGTGGTTGGCGTCCACCCATGGTGCCGCCCACAGAGGGGTTGGCGTCCATCGATCTGGACGCCTACTCCCTTGGCCAGGTCAGCGGCAGGCATGTCGCCGCCAACTGGGATTTCGGCCAGAGCAGATGCATACATTAAAATAAATATACAATTACATCACAACCAACTAAATGTGCACTGAAGTAAATAATATACATTCACCATATAAACTACATGCATTACACACTATTTATTTAAATATAATTTGTACTATCTTATTTAAAGATAATATGCATGAAATAACATACATATATATACATAACATATTACATGCATTGTGTATGAATTTAAACAAATATAACATGCTTATAATATTTTGATATATATACACTATGCACAGTATTATTTAAGTACCATATATACTATAAACAATTTAACATACCCAGAATAGATAATTATCATTTGCACAAGGTGAACATATATATATATATATATATATATATATATATATATATATATATATATACATTTATGCATCATAGTTACATATAATATGCATGGAATACTAAATACAATATGCATGAACATATAAATATAATATGCACATCACAATTAGATAATGCATGCACATTTAAATATATTACATGCACAGACTTAAACTCATATATACCTACAAATGTATAGCAATATTACATATTATACGCATGACATTGTTTAAATTCAATATACATAGGATTTAAGTAAATACTATATGTACAAAATTAGTTAGCACTTATATTCACAAAAGTATTATATATACATACACATGCACATGAGTAATTAAATAATTATAACATGCACAAATTTAATACACACCATATATGCAAAAACAAGTAAACATCATATACATAGAATATAAATGAATAAAAATCGGGGGTCTCACATAGAATCAAATTGCTTTGCACATCTAAATTTCCAAATCTCCCACAATATAAGAAGAAGAACATACATAGCAATGAAACCCGGGGCGCTATGACAGTTAACCGCATACATGATTTTCCATAATGTAGATGTAATGTGAGGACCATATAGATGAGTATCTAATAGGGGACGAGTCCATCGCCAGAGCACAGCAGCCAACTCCCTTAAAGAAAGAGGTGATCCATATCTCAACCGATGGATAAGTGCAACAAGAACATAAAGAGGCTAGATGAACACCATAGTTAGAAAATCCGTCATCAGTAGGCACAACATGCTGCAAGATCCTCCAACTGAACAAGGAAGCCCTCAGATTGAAAGCATGATGCCAGATTTTAAGCAAGGTAGGACGATTATTCCCGTGCGGCCTAATACCTAGAAGGTAGAACTGGTAGAAAAAGTGCCATCAACATTGCACATCCAAACACAAGTATTAGGGATATCTGACATGTCAGCATTCTCCATTACCCACCCAATAAGAGCATGACTTCTGAAGGGTGTTCCAGATTGATCGCCACCACATGTACACAGTAAAAGGATATTGCGATAGAGAAGGAAGAAAAGAAATAAGTGGAGTGTTTCCAACCCACTTATGTATTAGGATATCAATGTCTTTGCCATCACCCAAGACCCATCTACTATTCTGCAAAATAAGATTGTGGGCAGCATTAAAAACCTCCTTGGAAATTCCAGCGGGAAAACATCTTGTTAAAGTCAGAAAAAGGAGGCTTCATAAATATGTTTCTAGCGTATCTAGACCATAATGATTAGCCATGCATGGCGTTCCAGATGCGTTTGGCCATGAGAGAGATCTGAACATGCCACATACTTCTGACTCCCAAGCCACCTTCTTGCCTCGTCTGGATATCCAATCCCAAGCAACCTAGTGGCGACGCCTATGCCCATCTACCCCGTTCCAGAAGAAGGAAGCACAGGAGCGCTCAATATAATAGAGGATAGACTTAGGCAAACAAGAAGGTGAAGCAACATAAATAGGAATAGAGCACAGTGATGAACAATCTATCCCCATGTAATTTAATTTAATTACTTTTATATTTTGGTGATTCACAAAACCATGATAAAGGTCACTAACCTACTTTCTACAAGTCTTGAGCACAGGAAATAAAACCAAGGGAAAACAAGCCAAACATGTAAGAATTAATCACTCTATTGAAATAGCATCATATTTGTCTAAATATATTGATTTCTACTAAGCCATAATGATTTCCTTTGTTTATAACGACTCCTTTAGTGATTGTAACGATTTGCTATCGTAACGATTCCTTTAGTGATCATAACGATTTGCTATCGTAACGATTCCTTTAGTGATCGTAACGATTTGCTCTCGTAAAGATTCCTTTAGTGATCGTAACGATTTGCTCTCGTAACGATTCCTTTAGTGATCATAATGATTTGCTCTCGTAATGATTTCTTTAGTCATCATAACGACTTGCTTGTCATAAGGATTTCTTTAGTCATCATAACGACTTGCTTGTCATAACATTTCTTTAGTCATCATAACGACATGCTTGTCACAACGATTTCTTTAGTCATCATAACGACTTGCTTGTCATAACGATTTCTTTAGTCATCATAACGACTTGCTTGTCATAACAATGTCTTTAGTCATCATAACGACTTGCTTGTCACAACGATTTCTTTAGTCATCTTAACGACTTGCTTGTCATAACGATTCGTTCTCGTAACGATTCTTAAGTCATCATAACGATTCGTTCTCGTAACGATTTCTTTAGTGATTCGTAACGATTTGATCTCTGCAACGATTTCTTTAGTAATCACATCGATTCCTTAGTAGAACAACTACTTGGTCTATAACGATTTGCTTATAGAATCATAACGATTCACTCATTAATACTCAACAATTTCTTAAGCCAAATAAAGGACTTGATATTTGACTCACTTTTGACTGCGTTGATTCAAAGCTTTCTTGCACATCTTTC
This sequence comes from Colocasia esculenta, assembly GCA_014218235.1. Lineage (NCBI taxonomy): Eukaryota > Viridiplantae > Streptophyta > Magnoliopsida > Alismatales > Araceae > Colocasia > Colocasia esculenta. The sequence continues at coordinate 16,723 of JACBKR010003288.1, forward strand.
TAACGTCTGTGCATTTATTACTCTAAACATATCTCTGTATTCATGCAGACGATATCTTCTATTCTCGTGCTTATTCTGTAAACATCTTTTTGGAAGAACAGAATGAAACTTCTACTTCTGTATAAAATCAATCTAACATTGACTGACAACAAGAGACAGCTTAGCTGTCTATTGTTTAGCATTTAATGTATGCAGGTCTCTGACAACATTCGTCAAACAACGTTGGACAAAATAGAAGCCAAAGGATACTACAGAAGATCTTATCTCTCTGCGGCACAAATGGATAAAAGACTGTTGACTGGAAGCTTCTACAGTACCATGCAGTCTAACGTAAATCAGAACTTAGAGACAACGGGCACTTCAACGTTCGAATTTGAAAATAATGATATAAAATAGGAGATTAAAGCTTCAAGTGAAGACACTCACACACAGAACGAAGTGTATACGAAGTGAAATCGTCTTCAACCTCTCTAAGAGCCAAGAAAACACTTCCATTAGTTTCAGCTCTAGCTCTCTATGCTTAGTGTAGATCTGTGAGAGAGCTTCTTGTTCTGAGAAGAATCCAATATTGGAGATATTGTTCTTCTCAGCACCTGTAGCTAGACTTGAGGCTATTAGAATTTACTTGCATATGCATCGACACTAGATTTGAAATTATTTCAAATGGATGTAAAGTCTGCATTTCTTAATGGTTTCATTAAGGAGGAAGTTTATGTAGAACAACCTCCAGGTTTTGATGATGCAGAATTTCCAAATCATGTTTTCAAACTACATAAAACATTATATGGCTTAAAGCAAGCTCCTAGAGCCTGGTATGAAAGGCTTAGTTCTTTTCTATTAAACCATGGTTTCACAAGAGGTCAAGTAGATAGTACACTATTCATCAAGTTAAAAGTCAAACATATTTTGCTTGTTCAAATTTATGTTGATGACATTATATTTGGTTCTACTGATGAATCCCTTTGCAAGTATTTTGAGAAGCTTATGCAGGGAGAGTTCGAAATGAGCATGATGGAGAGCTCAACTACTTCCTTGGACTACAAATCAAACAAGGAAAGGAAGGCACTCACATCTGCCAAGCCAAATACACCAAGGAGCTCTTAAAAAAATTTGGATTCGATAATGCCAAGCCATTGTCAACACTAATGAGCACATCAACAAGGATGGACAGTGACAAGGATGGTAAGAAAGTAGATCAAAAGATCTACAGAGGTATGATAGGTTCTCTACTTTATTTAACCACCAGCATACCTGATATATTATTTAGTGTATGCATGTGTGCTAGGTATCAAGCAGATCCTAGAGAATCTTATCTAATTTCAGTTAAAAGAATTTTTAGATATTTGTCTAGAACTCATGACCTAGGAATATGGTATCCAAAATCATGTGAAATCAATTTAGTAAGATACTCTGATGCTGATTATGCTGGATGCAAAATAGATAGAAAAAGCACCAGTGGTTGTTGTCAATTCCTTACAGAATGTTTGATATCCTAGTCCTCTAAGAAGCAGAATTCAGTAGCACTGTCTACAGCTGAAGCTGAGTACGTGGCTGTTAGAAGTTGCTGCACACAACTCCTATGGATCAAGCAACAACTTGAGAACTATGGACTTCATATCAAAACAATTCCATTATTATGTGACAACACCAGCGCTATAAACCTCACCAAAAATCCAGTACAGCATTCAAGGACCAAACATATGAGGTTAGATATCATTTTATTCGTGATCATGTAGCTAACGGTAATATAGAAATTTCATTCATAGATACAAATAATCAGTTAGCAGATATCTTCACAAAAGCCTTACCCGAAGAGAGGTTTACTTCTCTCAGAAGGAATTAGGTATGTGTAAAATGTGAAAGAATTATCTGTTAAAACGAGATATTAAATTTCAGAGCTTAAATTATTTATTCTCCTTGAAATTAAGAAAATATCTCATTTATCTCTCATGAGCAAATATCCCTGTCGGTTAGCTATTTTGTAATTTTTTATCACTTTCGAATTGGACTTTTGTCATTTTCTACTATAAAGGCACATCCTATTCAAAAAAAAAAAAAAAAAATTATCATTTATTTCACAAATCCCAAAATCTGTGTGGGAACGATTCGTCTTCCCTCTTTATCTCCTTCGTCCTCTGCCTGAGGCAATAACCTATCGACCCCGGCATCGACTTTCCCCAGATTGAAGCCTTCAACTTCTCCCGCCAGAAATTTCTTGAGGGTTTCTTTTTCAATCACACTTCCAGTCCTCCAGAATCTTTCCCTGCTCGATTCCATGGCCTCTACAGTTGTTTTCGGCAGCGTCGGGGGCTACGGAGCTGCGTTCCTCACCACAGATCAGCAAGCAAGGTTCGTGATAGTCAAGACGAAGCTTTGCGGTCACAAGGCAGTGGATTTGGCAGACCTGTTGAAAAATGGCATGGGCAGTTTAGTTGAAGCTCTGCAGAGGTTGAAATGGACAAAGATTGCGACTCTTTCTGAAGTAAGTTATCCAGATCTTGTTAAAGCATTCTATGTTTGCTTGAAGACAGAGGAGGATGGACCTTGACTTCCATGGTCAAGGGAACCCAGATCAAGATTACTAGAGATTCACTGGCATCTCTGTTTGAAGTTTCTACCACTGGTCGCAGTGGGGTCCACTTTGTGGACATTCAGGCCAAGGGATTAGGGATTATCAGTCCGGAGTTTAGGCTGAAGGATGGGAAGCTGGATATCAGTAAGCCTAGTGCCTTTAATAGGTTACTGCATTTCATAATCTATCAGATTATTGTACCAAGAAGTGCAACTTTTTCTTCTTGCACCAAGGCAGACTCTGACCTGATGTTCTGGGCTATCCAGAATCAGGAGTTCAACACTACAGAATTAATCATAGAGAGAATGAAGTTTGCAAGCTCTCAAGTGTGGGATATTAAGTGCAAACTGAACATCTCACTACCATATGCCCATCTCCTGACTAGAATTTTCCATCATTTTGGCATAAGTGTAGTTGGTGATGTATCTGAGAAGATGGGCCAAGCTATTAGGTCCAGGAACTTGAGAAAGAACGATTGTTCAGTTGTAAATGGTGTATGGTCAAAGATTGGTGCAGTTGAGGGTGAAGCCATCATTGGTGAAGCCCAAGAGGACCAAGATCCAGCAGCAGCAGAGGAAGCAGCTAGCAGAAGGATTGAGGACATCCTCCTGAAGACATTGAGCCCATTGGGCAACCTTTAGAGGATCCTCTTCCCTTTCCCAAGTAGACACTCTACTTAGGATGCACTGGACTCCATTTCTCTGGGGGAGCCTATGGCAAGTGAATCTCAAGTGGCAAAATCTGTGGCAATGAGCCACACTGAAGAAGTGATTATGGAAAAAGCTCCAAGTCAGGAGGAGCAAGTATCTGTTCAGGAAGATGTTGTGATGGAAGATGCTCCTATTGAGGGGGAGCAATCAGTGGCAGAGGAGATTCAAGAAGAAATTACTATGGCATCAGGCCACACTAAAGTTCCATTAGCAGAAACCCCAGTCCAAGAAGAAGTAGCAGCAGCAACACAATCAGATGTTCCCATGGAAAATGTGTCTGTTGAAGAAGAGTTTTTGGGAGAAAAGGATGGTGAGACTCAAGGGGAGGGAAATGAACACCCCCCAGAGAATCAATTCAGAGATGGAGAGACTACAAGCTCCTCAGATTCAGAAAAAGACCAAGATCAGTAGCCTCCAGTGGACCAGGCAAGGGAGAAAGGGAAGCAGCAGCATCAGAAGTTCCTCTTATGCTGACACTCCTTTTCAAAGGCAGATGAGGCAAAGATTCATAATCAATTTGAAGCTTGTCATAGAAAGGTTGGATGCTCAAGGTGAGATCCTGTGCTCAGTGCAGTCTGATGTGAACTCCATTTTCATGAGCCAGACATCAACATCCAAGGAGTTGTCTCAAGTGAAGAATGCAGTCCAGTGGTTTAATAGGAGATGGTAAGCATGAAGTCCAGCTTTTTCTGAGATTTTGAAGGTAGTGGAGCCCAAGCCCCCCCTCCTCCTCCACCTCCTGCTGCTCAGAGAAGTGAGGAAGATGTTCCAAGGCCAGCAAGGCTAGTTGAGCAGGTGCAAGAACCAGCAGGGCTAGCTGAGAAGGTGTCAGGGCTATCAGGCCCGTGGAGTCAGGTCTGTGCAGCCTATAGTTGAAGAAGAAGCTGTAGCTCCTGAGCCCCCAGCTCCTTCCTCCACTCAGACCCCAGTACCTCCATCACCACCTTCATCATCCACAGCTCCACCTGCACCTCAGACTTTCAAGAAACCTCAACCCAGAACATCTCATCACCTACACCTTTTCCTTCTCAATCCACTTCATCTCCTGCATCTTCAACACCCATTTCTCCACCTCCACCTGTTTTTGAGGTTTCTCTAGTATCATCATCAGCTGGAGCCTCCTCCTCTTCTAGTCCACCCTCTTCTAGACCATCTGATATCCCACCTACTACCTCACATTCTTTTCTACACCCTTCTCCTCCACCCTCTTTAATTACTATAATTCCTGAGTGTGCTCAACTTCATTCTTCCTATCTTGGGAAATCAAGGATGATTGAAGAAGTCATCCTCAGGTCTATATTGAAGGTTGAGGATCATATTCATAGGGCAGACTCTTCTAGCTCTGCTCTTAAAAAGAGGAAAATTTCATCCACCTCCTCTCTTTCCTGTGAACCTCGATATCCACCTCTGTGGTTTTCTCTCACAGTGGACAACAAAAATAAACCACTGTATAGAGAATATCTTCAAAAGGTTGTCTTTCCCACCCTTGTCAACCTTCCTTTTCTTAATCTCTCAGACCATTTAAATGTCATTCTACCTTATACCCCTCCAAAACTAAAAAATCCAAAATCTTTTCTGTTGCTCATTCTAAGACTGAAGAGCAATGGGCTAGGGGGCATAAAGAGCTTTACATAAATTTCTTCTAGCCAAGTCTGCAAGATTCCCTCCAAGGGACCATTCCCTGACTCTCTCAGAATGGTTCCAAATTCATCACAAGAACTGTTGGGACCGTTCATTCAGAAGGAGATCAAGATGGCCAGGCACTTTCAGCTATTCAACAATTACCGATATGTCCATCGTCTCCCTGAGGTCTAGCTTAGTCAATTTAAGCAAGTCATAAGCGCACTTGGTTCAGCTATAGCCCACACTGAAGTTGTCCAAGTAGATTTTGCTACTCTTCAGCTGCCAGAGGAAATTTCACTTCCACCCATTCACTCTCTGATAATGGAATCCTCAGTTGCCTCTATCATCTTTGAGCGCTTTACCAGAGTAATGGGTAGAATCAAGGTACAGAAAGTCTATCTGGTTGCATTTCACAGATTCCTATTTAGGGAATATCACCGGCCATGTTAGTGCTGAAGTTGTTGCTCCCATTCTGTCAGAATGTGAAAGATTATCCCCTTCAAATTGGGCCAAATTCTATCCTCTTTTTGCTCAGCAGTTATCTGATTTGAATGACTCCCAGGCCAGGGAAGGTCACCCTCCAGTCTCTGCAGCTACCTTTTTGGATATGAATTCCATTAACCTAGTCCAGGATCCATTCAGGACTTCGTTTGAAAGATACAAAGTATATGTATCATTATGTCAAGAGCTGAAGGCAAAGCAGAATTTCTACCCTTTCCATAGAATGATTCCTTGCTTGTGCCAGTTTTGGGACAGTGACCTTCTTCAAAATGTCCCTTGACAGAGATGCTTATGCCAACTTCCTTGAAGATCAGTTAGCTCTCTACCTCAAGCGGATGGCTCACACTATGGGACCAACCTATTCTCCTGCTTCTAGTGTTTTTCGTTCAATGTTTGAGAAGCAGGAAGAGCAGGCATGGGAAACTATTTCTCACTATGCCTCCCTCCTATCTCTTGCTTTCTATCTTCCTGTACCTCCTCAAAATTAATGAATACAACAATTGTCTTATTTCTCATTCAGTTTTTTCTCTTCTTCTTTGTCTCTCATTGTATCTTTTTGCTTAATGACAAAAGGGGAGAATTATATTATTGATCTCTGAAATATATTTCATATTATCATCTGTGCTGTTTGATAAAGTTTTGTTGATAAAGTTTTGTCATCACCAAAAAGGGGGAGATTGATGAACAGTATATTCCCATGTAATTTAATTTAATTACTTTTATATTTTGTTGATTCACAAAACCATGATAAAGGTCACTAACCTACTTTCTACAAGTCTTGAGCACAGGAAATAAAACCAAAGGAAAACAAGCAAATAGGTAAGAATTAATCACTCTATTGAAATAGCATCATATTGTCTAAATATATTGATTTCCACTAAGCCATAACAATTTCCTTTGTTTATAACGATTCTTTTAGTGATTGTAACGATTTGCTATCGTAACGATTCCTTTAGTGATCATAACGATTTGCTATCGTAACGATTCCTTTAGTGATCGTAACGATTTGCTCTCGTAACGATTCCTTTAGTGATCGTAACGATTTGCTCTCGTACGATTCCTTTAGTGATCGTAACGATTTGCTCTCGTACGATTCCTTTAGTCATCATAACGACTTGCTTGTCATAACGATTTCTTTAGTCATCATAACGACTTGCTTGTCATAACGATTTCTTTAGTCATCATAACGACTTGCTTGTCATAACGATTTCTTTAGTCATCATAACGACTTGCTTGTCATAACGATTTCTTTAGTCATCATAACGACTTGCTTGTCACAATGATTTCTTTAGTCATCATAACGACTTGGTTGTCATAACGATGTCTTTAGTCATCATAACGACTTGCTTGTCACAACGATTTCTTTAGTCATCTTAACGACTTGCTTGTCATAACGATTCATTCTCGTAACGATTTCTTAAGTCATCATAACGATTCGTTCTCGTAATGATTTCTTTAGTGATTCGTAACAATTTGATTTTTGGAACGATTCTTTAGTAATCACAACGATTCCTTTAGTAAGAACAACTACTTGGTCTATAACGATTTGCTTATAGAATCATAACGATTCACTCAGTAATACTCAACGATTTCTTAAGCCAAATATAATGACTTGATATTTGACTCACTTTTGACTGCGTTGAAAGTCAAAGCTTTCTTGCACATCTTTCTAACGTCTGTGCATTTATTACTCTGAACGTATCTGTGTATTCATGCAGACGATATCTTCTATTCTCGTGCTGATTCTGTAAACATCTTTTTGGAAGAACAGAATGAAACTTCTACTTCTGTATAAAATCAATCTAACATTGACTGACAATAAGAGACAGCTTAGCTGTCTATTGTTTAGCATTTAATGTATGCAGGTCTCTGACAATATTCGTCATACAACGTTGGACAAAATAGAAGCCAAAGGATACTACAGAAGATCCTATCTCTCTGCGTGCACAAATGGATAAAAGACTGTTGACTGGAAGCTTCTACAGTACCATGCAGTCTAACGTAAACCAGAACTTAGAGACAACAGACACTTCAACGTTCAAATTTGAAAAGGATGATATAAAATAGGAGATTGAAGCTTCAAGTGAAGACACTCACACATAGAACGAAATGTATACGAAGTGAAATCGTCTTCAACCTCTCTGAGAGCCAAGAGAAAACACTTCCATTAGTTTCAGCTCTAGCTCTCTGTGCTTAGTGTAGATCTGTGAGAGAGCTTCTAGTTCTGAGAAGAATCATTATGGAGATATTGTTCTTCTCAGTCCTTGCTTCAGATCAAGTGTGTGTTCTATAAGCTTGATCTAGGGGCATCTTCCTCTTGAACATTTTTTTGGTGGTGTTCCCTTCAGTTGTGAAGGAAGACCTGGTGGGTATCCACGGTGGTGTTGCCTTCAGTTGTGAAGGAAGACCTGGTGTGGTATCTAGGGTGGTGTTTTTCACTTCATGTGAAGGAAGACCAGCTGCGGCTGGTTGTAAGGGTCCTAAGGGGGACAATACCCTTGGTAGTGAAATCTGAGATATTACTCAGGAACTGGATGTAGGGCTCCTGTGAAGAGGAGCTCCGAACCAGGATAAATCCTCTTGCAGTGTGTGTGTGCTTTTTTATCTTTGCATTCATTCTCTTACTAACACTAATAGCAATCGAAGTGTGTGTGTTGTGAATGTTTTTGTAAACAGGTATTAGTTGACTAAAGTTTTTAAAGACCCATTCACCCCCCCTCTGGGCTTGCTAGCTGGGCAACACACAGAACTGAATTGATGAGAATAACCCGACCTACTTAAGATAGAAATTTAGACTTCCAAGATGCCAGAGTATTGTTAACCTTGTCAAGAATATGCTTATAATGGGTAACTAAGGTGCGGCCATCAACAAGTGGAACACCCAAGTAAGATAAAACACCCTCCTGTTTGCAGAATCTAGTTAAAGCTCTGGTATGATTCCCTGTAGCAGTTGGGGCCTTGGACGAGATAATAAAACTACTTTTAGAAGCATTCACCTTCTACCTAGAAGAGTCTTCATACGCCTTCAAGAAAACCTGAAATTTTGATATTGCTGGTCTGGCCATTAAGGAAGACAAGAGTGTCATCGGCATACATGAGATGGGAGATAGAGAGGCAGCCGTGGGGACCTCTGAAGGGAGAAAGCGCCCTAGTGGACAAGAACATGCGCAGACCCCGACTTAGAGCCTCCTCCATGATAATAAATAACGCTGGCGCCAAAGTATCTCCTTGTCTGATACCTCTTGATGATTTAAAATAACCCACCTGCTGGCCATTAAAAAGAACTGAGAACCAACAATTACTAACCATCATACCCACATAAGACACAAAGCGAGATGAGAAACCAAACTTCGAAGAACCGCAAAAAGGAAATTCCACTCCACCCTGCCATAAGCCTTCATCATATCCAACTTGAATATAACATTATTCCCACGGACCTTCTTGCCAATATCTTTCATCTTATGCTGGATATGGTAACATCTCAATAATAGACCGGCCTTTGACAAAGGCACCTTGCTCTTCTAAAATAATGATAGGTAGTATGAGAGTCAAACGATCACTAAAGATCCTAGAAATGATCTTATAACAAAAGTTGCACAAATTGATTGGGTGAAAATCACCAAAGTCTGGGGGTCTTTACTTTGGGTATCAAAGCACTGATGGAAGAAGTAGCCCAATGAGGCAAGGAGTAACCTTTGAAAAAATCCTGCACGGCATGCACAACGTCTTCGCAACTATATCCCAACAGATGGAGTAGAAAGACCCCGGGAAACCATCAGGTCCAGGAGCTCCCTTCCCGTTCATTGCCATAACAGCTGCTTTCACCTCATCACTACTAGGGATAACACAAAGGGAGGAGTTATGATCTTCAGAAATAAGGGAAGGGATAATCTTTAAAAGTTCCTCATTCACCACAATATGTTCACTAGTGAGCAAAGCTTCAAAAAAAGAGGCAACCGCTTCTTTCAACTGATCTTGGTCCTCACACCAATCATTAGAGCCATCAATTTTTATTCTATGAATATAATACAGATTCTATAGACTCTAAGCATAATAGCTGACAAGCTATGTCGAAGGGTACACTCTGAGAAGCTCTTCACTCTTCCTCAGTCCCATCATTTTCTATCTCTTCATAATCATCGTCTGAAACAGTGCAAGAAGCAGGTGTGAGTGTGCTAATGCCCAGTAGGATTAATATCTCATGGTGCAGGCATGCTTTACATGAATTAACAATTTATCAGGTAAGATAGTAACATGCAATACTCATGGCAAGACGATCATGATAACGATAGGGAACAACTTTTGAAGGTATAACATATAGGAAAATGATCAGTATACACAATCCAATGGTATTTTGTTGGGTTGAGTATGAATTTAATACATTTCCCCTCATAATTTTGATGATGACAAGTTGTGATTTAATGCACAATGATGGAACATGTTAGATACATCACACATGTTATAACAATATTCAAAAAACATGTTCCAAACACATTTTGTCATATATTCATGATAATACATTGGACTAATGATTTATGTGTTTATTTCTTAGGGACATACATTTCTTGCAAGGGTAGTGTCGACACACCCACTACTGGTGTCGACACAGGGTATCAAACCCTAAGGCAAGTCATGAAGAAATGGTCAAGTGTGTCGACACAGTCCCAGGCAGTGTCGACACTAGACCCAGCTCCCAGAGAACCCAGTTGACAAGTTGGGACAGTGTGTCGACACTGTCCCCGACAGTGTCGACACTAGTGACCTCTCCCAGAGGGCCAGTTTTGCAGAAATGGGACAGTGTGTCGACACACTCCATGGTCAGGTCGACACACTCCGAAACTTTTTCACTTTAAGTCCCACCTGGACACGTGGCACTTTAGGGATCTTGTGGATCGGCCTTGGATCATGTGCCCACGCACCCCAAGGGTACTTTTGGACATATTGGGCTATAAATACCCTCCTATTGGCCATCCAACCAAGAGAACACCACGAGGGAGAGCCCATACACTTCAAGAAGAAGCTTTTTGGCGGCAAAAGGGGGCTTTCTAGATCTTGCTCCATCTCTAGAAGTTGCAGGCCATCCTTTCAAGAGGAAGGACGTGGGAATCAAGGGGAATCTCTTGAGAGAAGGTTGCTGTGCTAGGCAAGGGAGCAGATCCAACTGAAGAGGCGCAGGAGAAGAAGGATTTCTGGCATTTCAGATGCCATCAAAGCAGAGCATCGCCTATTGAGGAGAATCTCCATCGATTTCCATCAAGGCTCCTCAATTGAAGTGTCTGCAAGGCCTCTTCATCGAAGAACACTCATTCTACATCCATTTCTCTCACTTCAGAGTTTGTTCTTTCTTATTTCATCTATGAGATTTGTGCGTGAAGTTCTGCACAAATTTTTGTGTATGAAATTGTCTTGAATCAGATCATTGCTAGAGGATCTGATCTCTTTGTGTTTGATCTAGCTTTTGTACTGTGAGCCTTCGAGCTCTGGTTTGTGAGTCGTCGCACTCACTGTGCGGTTTGAGCCGTCGTGCTCAATTTGGAGCCGTCGTGTTCCGGTTGTTGTTTGAGCCGTCGTGCTCAGTTTGTGAGTCGTTGAACTCAAGGTTTTGTGTTGAGCCATCGTGCTCAAGGTTGTTTGGAGTCGTCGTGCTCCAGTGTGTGTTGTACTCAAGGTTTTGAGTAGTGTGGCCTCACTGTGTGAGGGGTGGACGTAGGAGTCACTGGAGGTGATTTCCGAACCACCTAAAAATCCTCTGTGCAGTGGTTTGAATTGTGGTTTGACTTTATATTTCGCTAGATGCATGCATAGGATTTCTTTCACACTTCTAATTGATTTGCTCACACACACTAATCACACATATTGCATCTGTTCAGTGGGGTTTCATTTGAATAGATATCTTAATTCAAAGTAATTTTTAAATTGCTTTAGTTTCCACTGCAAATCTATTCAACCCCCCTTCTAGCTTTGCCATTATCCACCCATTCGATCCTACATATTTATCATATGAGAACGAACGATTAACAATGGATGGATGACAGTACGATCATTTGTCAAATAGAAGAGATTCAATAATCTATAGCATGTACAGTGAATAGCACAAGTTGAATTCCATAGAATTCCAGTGGACAATGACTTATTGCATTCAATAACGATGACATGTACAATAGATTTGGCTATTTCACTTATAACAATTCAATCAATCAATCAAGCAGTGAATCATTCAATAACAATGTGGAAATTACCCAGATCAATCTTGCATTTAATTAGGTTATTGCTAGACACCTCAATGGATCTTATACTCTTGCGATTATAAGTATTTTGAGTGCTCCTCCCAAGGCCAGACTAGGCCCTTATATGCATAGGCATCAGTCATGAACTGAAGTTCCAATAATTTCTGTTAATTCCATTTCATTTATGGCCAATATGATTTCCAAGAAATAGACAATCTTATACTAAAGATCATGTCAACGATTATAAGAATAACAAGGCAAGTGGACATGATCCAGAGTAAATTTTGGCAGTATAACATCTTAATTTCATTAGTTCAACTTTACATTTAATGTCTTGGTTTCCATGTAACAAAATCACTCTCACAAGAAGTAGATGAGAACGGAAGTGCTTTCTATCTTCTGGGAACTTCAATGGTACAACCACTCGGTCTCCATGAGAGAATTCATAGAGTATAGAGATTTACAAAGTTCTTAGTGGAAAGGTCACTAGTCTTCTGATACAGAATGATCAATGGAGAGTTTCCAATCCTCCAAGAAGGTCTGCCTATAAGTGCAATGTGTCGTGAACGTCTCTCAATGTCACAATCCATCGGTTGATAACATATCGAAAATCCATTAACAAGAAGGCATGACATGGTATAATATGTAGTACTTTCAATTGTTATCAAGCTAGAGTATGAACTTAGCACATAGCAATCACATGGTAGACGAAATTAAGTAATCATTAAGAACAATTAGAATAGAGATTCATGTTCTTATAGCTTTCATGTGGGTTGATGACTTTTAGGCCATTGATCAACTAAATAACATGATAGCAAAGTAAGACATGCACATGGTTAACTGTACAACTAAGAAAAACAGTCTCGGGTTGGCCACTGAATTGCAATGGGTTTAGATGTTTCCATTCTGAAGACCACACACGTCAAAATATGACTATGCATAAAATTACTAAATCGCGACGGTTTGGTCTGTCGCCTTTATTCACGACTGGCCGACATGTCGCTACAGGCTGACATGTCGCTACGGTTATTAAAACGCGACGGGATGGTTAGTCGCCTTTATAATGCGACTGTCAAAGGGTCGCTATGACTTCGAATCGCGACGACTCTGTACGTTGCGTTATCGAAGTGTTTTCAAAAGCCAATTATATATTAAAAAAATAGTACAAAAATCTAGGGTGGGAAATAGGTCAAATCACGATGGTATGATAGTTCGCGTTCTTGAAGGGCACTGAAATCCATGTGGCACATTGTTTAATGTGCTAGGGTTGTCAGGTCAGACTCTTAAACATGACAGGGTGTTCGGTCGCCTTTCAGGTAATGTAACGGTTTAGTACATCGCATTCAAGTGATGAAGAACGCGACGTTTGAAGTGGTCACATTATGGTTCTTATCTGAAAACAACAAGAACGATGCAGATTCTTATGATTGACATATACTTGAATCTAGAGGTCCTTAGACAAAACTCTGAACATGAAAAGTGTAGAGAACAACAAGCACAGAGCAGGATTGCCATAGCACAAATAGCACATGTATCACAATAGCACAAGTATAGTATAGCACTTTGATTGTCATATAGATAGTGAAGATAGATAGCACTTGAGTGTAATGCCAACACTATGGTCAATTAACTCCCGCGGGCACTAGCACTTTTGGGTGCACCTCCCAGAGCAGACCGGGCTTTTTATATTGC
>JACBKR010003289.1:0-30102 GCA_014218235.1 Colocasia esculenta
GGAGACTCAACATGTAAGCCACCTCGCCGACCTCTCGGTGACAGGGAAAGGCCCGACGTACCTCGGACTGAGCTTTCCCTTTACCAAACCTCATGACACCTTGGCGGCGAGACCGCAAGAAAACAAGGTCACCAACACTGAACTGTAATGGTCTCCGGACGTCTGTGTAACTCTTCTGTCTCTCTGCGCTGCCCGAAGCTCTACCTGATCAGACTGACTGTATCTGCACACGCTGCACTAACTCTGGCCCAAAAGCTGCCTCTCACCAACCTCGAACCAGTGAAGTGGAGTCCTGCACGGGCGACCATACAAGGCCTCATATGGTGCCATTCCGATGCTCGAGTGATAACTGTTGTTATACGCGAACTCCACCATCGGAAGGTGCGACTCCCACGTGCCGCTCCAGTCTAAACAGCACGCTCTCAGCATGTCCTCCAGTGTCTGAATGGTCCGCTCTGACTGTCCATCTGTCTGAGGGTGGTACGCTGTGCTGAACCTCAACTCTGTACCCAGTGCTCTCTGAAGACTGCGCCAAAACCCTGACGTGAACCTCGGATCTCTGTCGGAGACGACTGAAACTGGGATCCCGTGCAACGAAACAACTCTGTCCACGTACAGCCTGGCTAATCTGTCCACTGACCACGACATCTGATCCGAAGAAGAAAGTGCGCTGCCTTGGTCAAACGATCCACAATCACCCAAATACCATCGTGCCTCTGCGGGGTGCGGGGCAAACCAACCACAAAGTCCATGTGATGTCGTCCCACTTTCACTCGGGAATGGGCAACGGCTGCAGCTCACCACCAGGATGTTGATGCTCGGCCTTCACCTGTTGACAGGTAAGGCACCGGGCAACAAACTCTGCCATGCCCCTCTTCATCCTGGCCACCAGAAGGACCTCCTCAAGCAATGGTACATCTTGGTGAGCCAGGATGAACAACATACCTCGATCTGTGAGCCTCTAACAAAACTGCCGACGCGCCTCCTCAGGAACGTACAAGCGCCTCTGAATCTGACCTCACTGTCCTCGTCGAGCTCAACATCTGGCATCTGCAAAATGTCCGCCAATTGAGGGTCTGCCTGCTGTGCCTGCAACACCTGCCTGAACACTGACGCCAAACTGACAAACTGCTCGCCACTGCACGGTCTCTGGTCCTCGACGGAACGAACACTCCTGGGACAGCTCCTCGAACAGCCTCCTCTCTGACCATCAGCGAACTCAAGCGCACGCCCTACTCAAGCATCGGCTACGACGTTAGCCCTTCCTGGGTGATAGGAGAGGGTTAGGTCGTAGTCCTTCAAATACTCCATCCATCGGCGTTGCCTCAAGTTCAGATCCCTCTGGGTGAACATATACTGCAAACTCTGGTGATCGGTGAAGATCTGAAAAGCCTCGCCATACAGGTAGTGCCTCCACAACTTGAGAGCGAACACCACTGCTGCCAGCTCCAAGTCATGGGTGGGGTAGTTCTCCTCATGCTTCTTGAGCTGCCGAGAAGCATAGGCAACAAACCCACCGTGCTGCATCAGCACGGCACCCAAACCTGACCTCGACGCATCGGTATAGACCAAAAAACCACCGCTGCCCGACGGCAAGACAACACTGGCGCTGAAGTCAACCTCGTCTTCAGCTCTTAGAAACTCTGCTCACAGTCCTCTGACCAAACAAACCTGACGTCCTGCCTAGTCAACCTGGTCAACGGCGCTGCTAACTTGGCAAAATCCTGAATGAACCTCTGGTAGTAACCGGCCAAACCCAGAAAACTGTGGACCTCTGACACCGATGTGGGCTGCTCCCACGACAACACGGCCTCCACCTTGGCAGGGTCCACTGCCACACCAGAACCCGAGATCACGTGCCTGAAAGTGAACCCCCCAGAAAGCCATCACCCAAATTCTCACTTGTCGAACTTGGCATAAAGGCGGTGACTCCGTAGGGTCTCCAGCACGATCCTCAGGTGCTCCTCGTGCTCCTCTTCAGAAGCCGAGTAGACCAAAATATCATCAACAAAAACAACCACAAACGATCTAGGTACTCACTGAACACCCTATGCATCAGATCCATGAACGCTGCGGGTGCGTTCGTCAGCCCAAATGGCATCACGACGAACTCAAAGTGACCGTACCTAGAACAGAAGCCGTCAAACGACATCTGACTCTTTGATCCGCATCTGATAGTACCCGGATCTCAGTCAATCTTCGAGAAAACTCGAGCTGACTGCAACTGATCAAACAAATCATCGATCCTCGGCAACGGGGTACTGTTCTTCACAGTAACCTGGTTCAACTCCGATAATCGATGCACAAACGAAGACTACCATCCTTCTCCGCACAACCAAATAGGGCGCCCCACGGCGAACGACTCAGGCGAATGAACCCAGCTCAAGAAGCTCTTGCAACTGGCGCTTCAACTCACGCAGCTCCGCCGGGCCATCCGGTAGGGTGCCTTGGATAAAGTATCGTACCGGGCAAAAGCTCGATGGAGAATTATACTCCCGCTCAGGCAGCAAACCAGGTAGATCCTCCGGGAAGACGTCGGAGAAACTCAGAAATAACCGGCACGTCAAAAACTGAAGATCCGCTAGGCTCCAAAGAACAAACCGAAGCAAGGTACGCCACACAGCCATCGCGGATCAAACGACGAGCTCTACACAAGGAAATAAAATGGCCGACGGGTAGACCGGATACTCGGAAGCAGAGACGGGCTCTCTAGTATCCTAAACCAAATGGTCTTCCGCTGGCAATCAACCACGGCTGAGTGAGCCTCCAACCAGTCCATGCCCAGGATGACGTCAAAGTCGCAAAGCTGCAGTGCGTACAACCTGGCCGACAACTGGTGCCCCTCACCTCGACTGCCACACCCTCCAGGTAACCAAAGGAACACATATAGTCCACCACGGGAGATCGACCATCACGTCACACTGCCTCTCAGGAGCGTGACAAGCAAGGGACTCATAGAATTCTTCGGAAGCAAAACACAAAGAAGCACCGGGGTCGACCAAAACCGAGCAGCTCTGCAAGGATAGGTAGAGTACCTATAACAAGGTTGATGCCTTTGCCTGCTCCCGGGTGGCACCATCACGCGACCACGACCACGCCCATGCTACTGCCCTGCTGGGCGTGCTTGCGCTGCGGCGGCTGAGGCTAGGTTATTGCTGTACTGCTGGTACGGCTGGTACTACTGCGGCTACAGAAACTGCTGAGCCTGCTGCTGGTACTGTCCCTGTTGCTGCTAACGCGACGCCTGCTGCTAAGGAGGGTACTGGTACTGAGGCGGCTGCTGAGCATACTGCATTGGCTGCTGCTGTTGCGGGACTTTCCCCATGGGCCAATCCCTTCTGAAGTGTCCTGGTAAGCCACATGTGTAGCACACTGGCTCCTGACCGCCCTGCTCAGCTCCCTGGACAACTGACTGCTCTGCAAACCTGGACTGGCGCTTCTGCTGCCGGCTCTGACCACCCCCGCGAGTAGACAACTTCCTAAATTGCGAGCAAATCCCGGCGCTGCCGGAACTGCCCGAGCCTAAGGAAGAGGAAGTCGCACTACTGCGGCCACCTGCTGGACGCTGGTAAGGCGAGGACCTGGAAGAGGCTCCTCCCTGCTGCTGCTGCTGAGGCTGCCAGGTCTCTCTGTCCAAGGCGGTGGCCTTCGCCACGGCCTCTCCCAAGGTGGTACACATGTGTGCCGTCACACCCCACCTCAGGTCTGGTCTCAGTCCTGCTATGAACCTCTCTGCACACGCCTGATCGCTACCTGCGACATGAGGCACATGCCTCAACAACCGGACAAACCTCTGGTGGTACTGCGAAACTGTGAGGTCGTCCTGAACCCGCGTGTGGAACTGGTCCGTCTCTCACGTCGAGCGTAGTCGGGAAGTACTCCGTGGAAGACCTCCAAAACTGCTGCCAAGTGATGTGATCCAACCTCTGCCCCTGGAAGTGTGTCTGCCTCTGAACTCTCCACCACTCATGGCTGCTCCCTTGAGCTGGTACACTGCCAGTCAAACCTGGTCCTCCTCAGCGCACTCCATCGTCTCGAAGATGCGCTCTAACTCATGGGTCCAGCTCTCTGCCTTGTCTGGATCATACTCACCGTGGAACATCGGTGGCCGAAGGTGCAGGAACCTCTCAAGGAGAGCGGTCCTGTCCTCCGTACCCACCGTCCTCCGCCGTTGGCCCGGGTACTCCCAGTGCCCGACCGCTGCTGACGCTCTGGCTGCTCCACCTCTGGCTCTACCTGCTGCTCTGGCACTACTGGAGGAGGTACCAGGAACTGAAACACTGCTGCTGCCTATCCGGGCTGGTACACTCTCTGGTACAAGTTCCTAAAGAACTGCTCTGCTAAGGGAAACCAGTCTGCGTACTGCTGCGGCTGAGGCTGCTACTCCTGCTGCGGATTGCCCACCTACCGTTGCTGCTGCGCTGCACCCTGAGGCTGTGCCACTGACTCGTCTACTGACACCTCCTTCTAGACCTGCCCCTACGCGGGCATCTCAGACTCATCCTGCTGCTCGATCAACTATCTAGCCTAACTACGCCTACGCAGGAGCCATGTCCTACACGACAACAACCAACAAGGGTTAACAATACCACTCGGGAGGCTAGCAGTGTACTTGTACTACGTTGGGACTTCCTGTAAGGCCCTCGAATTTCCGTCGCATTATTTGTATTTGTGTGTGTATATTTGTGCTTGTGTATGTATATACATATTTACGTACGTATTATTAGTAATTACGTGTGCATATGTTTATATTAGATGTAGATAATGCATGTATTGAATGGTGATAGTATGGATACACTATCTTATACATATTGCATGTATATATGCATGGTATGCATGGTTTTCTGCATATTTTAGACTCCTGGCCGAAGGCCATCTTGGCGTTAACCCCTAGCCGTTGAGGTGGTGTCAGCGTCCAGACATGGACGCCAACACTAATCCTGGCGTCGAGCGATAGGGACGCCTATTCTCTGGCCTGCATGCGCAGCAGAGCCAGAAACTCTGAAACAAGAAAGCTCAGCCATTAGGGGGCTGTCCCCAACGGCTCTGAGAGCTGTCATGTCACCTGTGAGTGGGAGAGAGGCCTCCCCTTATGTCTGAACCCGGATCTGCCTCTCCCCCTCCTCTCTTCACCTTTGCAAGAGAGAAACCAGGAGAAAAAACCCTAGTTATGAGCTGTGAGAAAACCACCTTTGCACCCAAAGATCAGACTCCTGGAGCTAGATCCGGCCATCTTCCAGGACAGAGGAGAGCTGGAGCAAAGGAGGAGGCTTCCCCGACATCCCCTTGCTGTGGAGATCATCCAGGAGCCCGGAGGAAGAAGATCTAGGAGGCGTTCTGCACCTTCTTGGGACTGCCCAAGGAGGGCTTCACCAACACCCTAGACCCATTGGGCAATTTAAAAGGCAAGTGACCTAACCATAATGTCCCCGTATGTGTCTAGGTCGTTTCTACTATTTTTATGAATTTTCCCTCGAGTCCTAGACCTCCCATTCACCCAAACTTGAGAGCTCGGGTCTGTGTTTCTACACAGACCTGCATTGACGGCAAGGTCAATGGACGCTGATATCATGCTTGGCGTCCATCGACCATGCCGCTGACCTGAGTCAGCGGCCAGGAGACTGCCGCCAAGTTCCTCTGGACAGAACCGTGACCTATTCTGCCCTTCCTATACAACTATTTTCGGTATGGTTTCCGTGATGAGGATATATGGTAACCCTACACTGTATATTGTTAAATGGTGTGTGGATGAGTGTGACGTGTGGTGATGTATGTTAGAAGATTGTATTCCATGAATTTGTAAGCATGACCTGTTGATGATCTTGCCAAATTTATGCTTTAAGATTAGGATTAGCCTGAATGCCTCAGTTTTAATAGATCATGAAGATTGGTGGATCAGTATACATTACTCAGTTTTTGATAAATTGTCCAGCTTGTATAAATTGCTAATAAACTCGGTTCGATAAATAAAACGGCATGCAAGAATGATTTGTGGTGATCGATCTATAGATGTATGATTTAGGATAATTCTGTATTATCAAATCATGCATATAACAGTAGTCTCTGTTCAGACAGTAGCTTGCTAAAATTTGACTTGTGAATAAGTCCATATCGACCTAAATTGTGAATGGCATGCGAAATTAGTATTTATTTTCTGTAAACTCTATTTAGCTCAGAAAAATCTAAAAATTGAATGTATGACCTTGAACCTGAAAATAGCATGTGGTTAAAATTTTAGGTCATTTAGACCAGTGTATAAGGAGTTATGTATTTTTCATGTGAATGTAATAATCTATGTATGTTATCGAAATGTGGTTAGATATTGTTTTACCCAACCTGATTAATGCATTTGTTGTGTGTTAAACTCTGAAATCTGTAGTGCCATGTCAGGAAAAAAATAGAGAAATGCATGTGAGTGAGAAAGTGAATGAGATGAAAAGTGCTATGTGTAAAAACCACGTGCAAACTGTAAATTGTAACGTGTAACTGTGCCAATGTGACACTGCTTCCGTAGAGGGCAGTGGAGCTGTATCAGGGAAAAGTCCCCCTGAGAAGTTCAGTGTGTAAGTGACCCTAAGGGCATTAGGGGGAAATCCTGGAGGTGGACAAGTACCACTGGTTAGGGTGGAGACTTGTTCTCCCGGTCTGCGCAGTCCAAGAGTCGCCATTGGAATGCCTAGATGGAGTCTATGTGTAATGTGATGTGTATATGTCCTTCTTTGGTGGTTTGGACTATGTGTCACGGCACCTAAAAGGTAATGTGAAATGTGTAATGTGTATGTTTCATGTGTAAATGTGTAAGTGAACAATGTGAATGTGTATGTGTAAAGTGTAACCATGTGAAAGAGGAAACTTGTGTAAAGAAAATGTGAAACTAAAGATGTGAGAATATGTTATTGAAATCCATGTGAGATAAATCTGAAACCATGTGAAATCAGTAAATCATGTTGTTTCATCATGTTATATGTGCTAAAATATCTAGAATCCATGTTAGGGATAATTGATGAGCACGTGTGTAAATAGCATGATTGGTTGTTCACATGATATGTTTTAAGCAACGTTGTAGCTCTCATGTATAGGTTTACAGCCATTAAACCATGTGAAACCAGCAACTTAAGCATGTGAAAATGTCTATGTATGTGTTTAAAAACATGTAAGATCCATGCTAGTCGTGTTTTCCTTTCATATATGCACAATGTTCATGTTGGTAGCTCTCATGTCTTGGTCCTTTAAAGACAAAATTTCATGAGTAAATTGAATAGAGAGCATGTGATAGGTAAAGTTTTATTCTTAAAATCTGAAAGCATGATCCATGTATAAATTGTAAAACTTTCATGATAGGTTGAAACTTTCAAATGACTAGCATGCCATGTGTTGTAAATTTTGAATGTGCATGTAGAAACCGCTATGACTTATACGTGTATGTTATGAGTAGTGTTGCTTGCTGAGTCTTTGGACTCACTCCTTGCTTCGGCGTACAGGTGTAGTTGGTGACGTGGCACCGTTGGAGGAGACAGTGGAGACGGACTCCGAGCGCGGAGATTAGACTTTGGAGTTTCTTTGTGACTTGTGCATTTTCATAGTATGTAATTTTGAACGTTGTATTAGAGTATCATGAAAGAATGTATAAGTGTGGACATTATGTATTTCTATTTCAGCAATTTAAATTATGTGAATTTTAGTTCCTTATTGTTATTGCAAACTTCATGTATGTTAAATGTGGATGATGAATGAATGGAGACAGTTGTCTTTACTTCTGCTACTCTGTTGTATATTCGCGTGTATCTTAGCTGTATTATCGTTTGGGTAAATGTCCCACTGTGAGGACTCTCGCTATACTGACGTGGGTTGGTATAACCGTACCGGTATAATGAGGGCCGTCACACTTCCCGTTGCAGTTCAAATCCATTACAAGTCCTGTCAGACTCTCGCTCTGATACCAACTGTAACGACTCGAGAACCCGACCCTCAGCCCACGCGAGGACCCGATTTTCACGGTTGCCGCCCACGGATCCGGGGACCCGGAAGGGCTATAATCTATGTCTAACATGATATGTACGGAAGTAAACATCAACTGCTAAACTAGAAGCGTACAACGGAAACAGAAAATAGAGCGAGACCGCTGCGTACCGCTCTAAGTACAGTCCCAACGCACGCACGCTAGTACAAGTAAATGGCAGAGGAAGAACAAGTCCCTTAGGGGCATACCCCAAGGGTGACGTACACTGAAAAAAAGGGGAACCACTGCTAGCTACGGGGACTCCGACTACCGCCCCTCTCCTCCGCCCGGCGCACGCCCTGCCGCTGTGAGAAGTCTCACCTGGGAAAAGGAGGGATGAGCTTCACAACAGAAGCTCAATAGGGACTACCAATCTCCTACTGGCTCTAAACAGGCAGGAGAATATATATATATATATATATATATATCAAATGAATAACAACAGTTTATATCTTCTACCTACAAACGGAAGTGCGGAAGCGCGAAACTACAACTAGCACGGTACGGAAAGTACACATGGTCGGAAACTCCGTATGACTGCTCATCGTGACCACCACACGGCTAGTAAACACAGACGGAGGGAACTCTGCCTGGACAAATAACACTAGCTACGGAAACACTACCACTAGTCACAGACAGGTGCGTCCACCGACGTCTTATCCTCGACCCGGGTCCTGACCCTCACGTCTCATCAGAGCGGGTAGGACACAAGTACCACAACAGTAACCGCCATAGTCTTTCCGGACTACGGTCCCACGCCTGACCTCCCCAAGCGGTTCTGGGGCCGCAAGGAGTGAGGCAGTGAGAAGAAGGACTGGCTGGCCTGCACCGGGTAGAACTCCTAATTGTCCTCGGCGTCCAGACCACCCACGAGAGCTCTGCAAGTGACTCACACGCCACTGTCCTAACCACCATTTTCCCCTAAGCTCCAGATTCCGCCTGGTGGCTGCCAACTCGAGCGAACTCGTAGCCCAGAGTACTCCCTCAACAGGCTCCCGAGGATGGGGGTCCCAGGCAACAGTAACAACCTCTCATACGGGACAAGCCCTCAAGTGGCCGAGCACCGGGCGAAAGACTATCGTAGACCGTACAGGGGACTAGCATAGGTGCCACGGAAATAGCAAGGAAAAACGGAAACGGTGTCAGGCGAAAACCTATCTCTCGGTCGATAACGCGATTGGGCGGACCGTCGCGACCATGTCGCGACGCCCTAGCGTGTCGCGACCTTAAAGCGACGCTCAGGAGCGTCGCGACATGTCGCGACCGGGCGCACCGTCGCGACATGATTGCGTCCTTCGAGGCTACCGCATTTCGAGCCGAGCAGGGTTCCGGAGCAGTCCCTCCAGGAACCCTCCCCGAAACATAAAATACACTCACAAGGGGGAAGGGGATCATGCACAACATGTATTAACAGCAATAAATCCACCAAACCACCCACAATCCCTCAAAAGCATGGATCTACGCTCGAAAGAAACCTCACTCAACTCGAGCATGGAGTTCTCACACTCCCAAGCCCCAAACCACAAGGAAACCACGGTCTAGAGGGGAGGGGATCATGCTTAGGGTGAGAGGGTCGGACGTCCCTACCTCCACGAAGAACGCACCCGTTGGGGCCTTCTCATAGGAATGACCGTCTCCTCCTCGCACCGCATGCCACAAGCACGACCCCTGCACGACGGCACGTCCACGCCTCAGCACGAGCACCACGAGTAAGGAAAACACCGAGAAATCGTGAGAGAGCTCGAGAGGGAAGAAGAGAAGAGGAAGAAGAGGGGAAAATGGGGCGCGCTGTCATTTTAAACCGATGGCCCCTCAGACGCTGTCGCGACGCCCAGGAGCGTCGCAACCATGTCCCGACCTCCCACCAAGTCGCGACACCAAAAGCACTGTCAAACCTCGAAGACCGGAAAAGTAGACGCGACGGTCTGGTAGGTCCCGTCACCGCTACATGACCCTGCCACCCGACACGACTGTTCTGACAGACAGGACAGCGGTCAAGCCGTGTCAGAACACAGTCGCGACAGCCAGGGGTGACGCGACCAAGATGCGACGCTCACCCCCGTCGCGACACGAACCGCCAATCCTGTCGCGGCAGGCCGCTCTGGCGCGACCATGTCACGGCCAGGGCGCCTGTCGCGACCTTGGGGACGGGGCCTAGGGCCCAAGGGGGCCGGGTCTTACACAGATGAAGATATTTTTATGGGGTATACTTCTAACCCAAAGGATATAGAGTTTTTAACAAAAGAAGTTTATTATTGAACAAACTGTACATGTTATTTTTGATGAGTCTAACCCTTCCTTGAGAAAGAAATTGCTAGTGATGAGGAAGATACAAAAAACCATTCTAAGAAACTGAAGGAAACGACCATCAAAGATGATGAAGATCCACCCTTGGAAGATCTGCAACAAAAAGATGTCATCCATGATGATCTTCCAAAGGAATGGAGATACAAAAACGATCACCCAAATGATAACAACATTGGAGATCCATCAGTTGGGGTAAGAACTAGAGGTAATATCATTCCTTGTGATTACTTAGCATTCGTCTCACAAATAGAGCCGAAGACAGTCAATGAAGCACTGTCTGATGAATCTTGAATTTTAGCCATGCAAGATGAACTTAATCAGTTCAAGAGAAATCAGGTCTGGTTCCTTGTTCCTAGACCATCAGATCATCCTGTGTTTGGCACCAAATGGGTGTTCAGGAACAAACTAGATGAAGCGGTGTTATCACTGGAAATAAGGCTAGACTAGTTGCTCAAGGCTATTCCGAAGAGGAAGGCATAGATTTTAATGAAACATATGCACCAGTTGCTAGACTAGAGGCTATTCGAATATTACTTGCCTATGCATCTGCATTAGATTTAAAACTTTTTCAAATGGATGTGAAATCAGCCTTTTTGAATGGTTTTATAAAGGAGGAAGTTTATGTAGAACAACCTCCTGGTTTTGATGATTCAGAATTTCCAAATTATGTTTTCAAACTGCATAAAGCTTTATACAGTTTTAACAAGCACCTAGAGCCTGGTATGAAAGACTTAGTGCATTTTTATTAAATCATGGTTTATTAGAGTCAAGTAGATACACATTATTCATTAAATCAAATGCCAAAAATATATTACTTGTACAAATCTATGTAGATGACATTATTTTTGGATCTACTGATGAATCTCTGTGCAAGTATTTTTAAAAGCTCATGCAGGGAGAATTTAAAATGAGCATGATGGGAGAACTCAACTACTTCCTTGGACTACAAATCAAGCAAAGTAATGAAGGAACTCATATCTGTCAAGCAAAATACACCAAGGAACTGAAGTTTGGATTTGAGAATACTAAACCACTGTCCACTCCCATGAGCATATTAATCAGGTTAGATAGTGATCCAGAAGGTAAGAAAGTTGATCAGAAACTTTATAGAGGTATGATTGGTTCATTGCTCTATCTAACAGCTAGCAGACCTGATATTTTATTTAGTGTATGCATGTGTGCAAGATATCAATCTGATCCTAAGGAATCTCATTTAATATCAGTAAAAAAGATCTTTAGATATTTAGCCAATACTCATAACTTGGGTCTATGGTATCCTAAAACCTGTGAAACTAGTTTAATTAGATATTCAGATGCTGACTATGCTGGATGCAAAATAGATAGAAAAAGCACCTATGGTGGTTGTCAATTTCTTGCAGGATGCTTGATCTTCTGGTCTTCAAAGAAACCAAATTCAGTAGCTCTATCAACAGCTGAAGCTAAATATGTAGCCGCTGGGAGCTGTTGCACTCAACTCCTATGGATCAAACAACAGCTTGAAGACTATGGACTACACATCAAGACCATTCCATTTTTGTTGACAACACAAGTGCTATAAATCTCATGAAAAATCTGGTGCAGCACTCAAGGACAAAACATATTGAGGTTAGATATTATTTTATTAGAGATCATGTAGCAAATGGTAATATTAGCATTTCATTTGTAGATACACAAAATTAGTTAGCATATATCTTTACAAAAGTCTTACCTGAAGAGAGATTTACGTCTCTTAGACGGAAACTAGGCATGTGCAATTTGTAAAAGACTTATCTATATACAACTGGAATAAAATAATTTATTTCAAAATAAAACTTATCCTTCCTCGCTTAATTTAAGTAAATCGATTATCTTTTACGTTATCATCGCCTATTTTTTCATTTGCCGCATTAACTGCTCTGTCATTTCAAAAGTTACTTTATTTCCTTCCGTTACGATGGAAATCCTTCCCTCACTGATTCTCTCTCTCTCTCTCTCTCTCTCTCTCTCTTCTCTCTCTCTCTCACACACACACACCACACACACACACACACACACATCTCTTTCGACTCGAAGGTCTGCAAAAACCCTCATCGACTCCAGCATTCTTCTTCCCTGCTCTCGAAGGTTTGACTCTTCACGCTCAAATTTCCTGAGGGGTCTTGTTCTTCTTCCTCCCGATCCTCCAGAACCCTTCCTTGAAAACTTCCATGGCCGCTTCTGAGAGTTCTGGCAGTGTGGGTGGCTACAGCGCCGCCTTCCTCACGGCAGAAGAACTTGAGAGATATCAAGCAGTGAAGATCAAGATCTGTGGAAACAAGGCTGTTGATTTAGATGATTTGGAGAAGCATGGTATGCACAGTGTGATTGAAGCCCTTCAGAGGTTGAAATGGATGGGGATATGTACGGTTTCTGAACCAAGCTACCCGCATCTAGCCAAGGCATTCTATACCTATTTGAAATTAGAAGAAGGGATCTCTTACCCCCTGGTCAAAGGTAAATATATTCACATCACTCATGACCTGTTGGAGAGGCTGTTTGGAGTTTCAATAGTAGGGCACAGTTTGGTAAACTCTGAAGATATTCACGCTAAGGGCCTCGGGATCATTGGAACATAATACAAGTTAAAGGATGGGAAAATAGATATAAACTAGTTCAATGCATTCAATAAATATTGCACTTCATTGTCTGTCAGATTTTGTTACCTCGGAGTGCTACTTTCCCTTCCTACACAAAAGGAGATGTAGATGTGATGTTTTGGGCCATTCAGAAGCAGGATATAAATATGGCACAGATCATAGTTGAACGGATGAAGTCTGCTTCTAAAGTTATCTGGGATAAAAGAATAAATCGGTAGTATCCCTTCCTTATGCTCACTTACTTACCAGAATATTCAGACACTTGAGATTGGTTTGGAAGGAGAAATGATGGAGAAGATGGGTCAGCCTATTCGCACCAGAAATCTGAAGAAGAGTGGTTTTTCATTGGTGGGGAATGTTTGGACAAAGACATATGTGGCTGAAGGAGAAGCCATCATTAGAGAAGCCTCTACTTCTGAAGTTCAAGAAGATGAGATTGTAGTAAGAGAGGATGAGCCTACAGTAACAATAAGGAGGATTGAAGATATAGCACCTGAATTCATTGAGCTCTTTTGGCAATCATCTGAAGATGTGATCCCTCCTCCAGTTCTTGCTCCTCCTGTTATTGAAAAGTCTGTTGCTATGGAAAGTGTTGCTCACACTGAGGGGGCATGTAGATATTTATTTGGATGAAACTCCTAATGTTCCTGTTGTTGAAGCTGTTATTGAGAGAGCCATGAAGAATCAATTCCAGAGGTTATGGCACCAGGCCAGTTTGCAGATGCTCATATGGAAGATGCTTCTGCTCAGGGGGGCCTACTGCTAGTGCTCCTGAAGACCAATTTCAAGAAGGATTAGTTGAAGACACTTCTGATGATGATGATGTTTGTGCTCACCAGCACACTAGTTCCACAACAAAGCATGATGAGCCAGGTGCCAGCTCTAGAGGAAAAAGGGAAGATGTTGCCAAAAGTATTCCAATGCTCACCAGAAGGGCACACAAAAATCCAGGAAGAAGAAGATCCATGTCCATTTGGAACCAGTCATTACAAGATTGAATGCTCAAGGAGAGATTCTGTGCTCTCTACAGTCTGATATGACTTCTTTTTTTTTTCAGCCAGAGCACTGAAGCTAAAGAAATTGATGCAGTAAAATCTGAGCTCCAGGAGATGAGAAGTGAATTGGAGTGTTTGAAAAATTTGGTGACAGACCTGGCAAAATTTGTGAGGGAGCACTTATCAGCTCACACCCTCATGTTACATCTGTGTTAGTACCAGGAGATGATGCATGGCCATCAGGGCCTCCTGAACCAGATCAGCCAGCTGGGCAAGTTGCAGGGCCATCCGGGCCATCCATAGAGGAAGTTGGGCCATCAGGGCCTTCAGAGAAAGTGGAATCAGTAGCTAGGCCATCTGGGCCTCAAGTGATTGTATAGGAAGCTACTGTGCCCCCAGGACCCTCTGATCCTCCCATTCTTCAGACTCCAGCCCCTTCCTCACCACCTATCTCTTTCACTGCCCCACCTGTTCCTGAACCTTCCAAGAAACCCTTCCCAAAAATATTTCTTCTCCTACCCATTTTCCTACTGAATCCTCTTCCTCACCTGCTCCTTCATCTCCCATTCCTCCTCCAACTTCTGAGGCACCTCCTGCCCTTCCTCTGGTCCCTCTTCTGCAGGTTCCTCCTCTGCTGGACCATCTACACAACCTCCTCCCACTTCATCTTTCTCATCTCTTCATCCACCTACTCCACCATCTTTCATCACTCTCATTCTTGAGGTGCTAGTATCATCCGCCATACTGTTCAGGATATCAAAGATGAATTCAAGAAGCTATCATTCAAACAGTCCTCTCTATCTCTGCTTATATTCGCAGGACTGATTCTCAGCCTTCTCCCAGTCCTGCCTCTAAGAAAAGAAAAGTCTCTAAAGAGCTTGTTTCCCTTCCTCTCTATCTCTCTTTCCTCCTCTGTGGTACTCTCTTTCAGTTGTCCACAGAAGAAAATCTCTATATTTCGAATATATTCAAAAGTGTACATTTGCTGGCACCTTTGGCCTCCCTTACTTAAATCTCTCTGAGCATCTCAATCTCATTCTTCCTACCTCTCTTATACCTAAGCCTGACCAATCCAAAATCTTGTCTTCAGCTGAGTCCAAGACTGAGGATCAGTAGGCCAATGCTAATAAAGCTCTCTAAAAGAAATTTGAGGTTGTCAGGGCCAACACATTCCACCCTCAGACCATCCTCTCACTCTATCTGAGTGGTTTGTCTGTCAGCACAGATCCACCTGGGGTCCTTTCATTCAGAAGGAGATCAAATTGGTTAGGTAGTTCCAGATGTATCAAGACTACTGCTTTGTCAATCACCTTTCAAAGTTCAGCTTGGCCAGTTCAGGGCAGCTATCACACTTCTCCGCACAGAAAACCCAGTAAATGTTCCTTTTCAGGTTGATTTTGCCACCTTGAAGATGCCTACTCTCACCTTTCTCCCTCAATTGCACTTTCTACTCATGGACTCTGATGTGGATCCTATTATCTTTGAGAGGTTTGCCAGAGTTAAGGCTCAGATTTCTGTTCAAAAGGGAGCTCCTCTTGCCTTTTACATATTCCTATTCAGAGAATATCATAGAGGTTATATCAAGTCTTCTATCTTAGCTCCACTGCTAGCAGAATCTGAGAGATTCCTCAACTCTGAGTGGTGTAAAGTCTATCATGAGGCAGTCCTTCAGCTCAATCAGATTAATTCCCCCTTAGCTCAATCAAATCAGGCAATTCTTACTCCTGCACAGTTCATGGATCTCAACTCTATCAACCTGGTTTCAGATCCTTATTCTATTTGGGTTGAGAGATTCAAGATTTTTGAAGCCTTGAGGAAGGACTTGAAGTCTCACAAGCTTGAATATCCTATCACTATAGACAAGTTCCTTCAGCATGCCAGTTTTGGGACTACTGGACTCTTCAAGTAATCTCTTGGTGATCATGAGTACACTAAATTCATTGAAGATCGGAGACAACTTCAGATCAAGACACTTAGTCCAGAGATGGGGCCTTCCTATAATACTAGTTGGGGTGTATTTAGAAATCCCTTTGAAGAGGGAAGTCTAAGCTTGGCACTCATTACTCGCCATGCTTCACTTCTGCCTCCTGCCTTCTACATTTCTAATCCTCACTAATTAATAAGATTTACATCTTTGGCTCCCATTTATCTTTGTCTCTCTCTTCCTATTTTATCGTTTGCTTCTTTCTTTCTTTTGCTTAATGACAAAAAGGGGGAGAAAATATTCTGAAATACCTACTTTAAAATTTTCCAGCAAATTTATCTCTTTATGTTTTGTCATCACAAAAAGGGGGAGATTGATGATCAGTCCATCTCCATATACTTTGTTATTTATTTTATGTATTTTGGTGATTAACAAAACTCTGAAAATTATTAACTACATCATTTTTGAAGTTTATCAATAGGTATCAAATTAAACACTCAGTAAGTCATCTAACTCACTGTTACTTAAAGTTCATTGCATATGATTTGTCTAAGTATACATCAACTTCCATTAACAGCTCACAACGATTACTATTTTACTGGAACATCGATTTCACTTAAGTATCGACTTTATATTTAAAACATTGATTTCAGAAAGAACATCGATTTCACTTAAGTATCGACTTCATATTTAAAACATCGATTTCAAAAAGAACATCAATTTCACTTAAGTATCGACTTCATATTTAAAACATCGATTTCAGAAAGAACATCGATTTCACTTAAGTTTCGACTTCATATTTAAAACATCGATTTCGGTTCTATATCGACTTCATATCTAGAACATCAATTTCGATTCTACATCGACTTTACTCAGAATATCGATTTTGGCTTAAACATCGATTTCACTTAAACATCGATTTCATGTAAAACATCGACTTCACTTAAAACATCGATTTCACTCAACACCGATTTCATTAGAACATCGATTTCATACAGAACATCGACTTCTCTACTTTTACATGGATTATGTTCACATCGACTTCATGACAACATAGATTACATTTTCACATGGATTATGATTATATCTCAACATCGACTTTCATTGTACACAGACTATCTCTAAACAACTCTCTTTTATATTGATTATGCTTTAGACAGTTGATGAATATTTCTATTATAATCATTCTAGATAATTTTGAATACATTTCATCCTTCATAATATTCAGTATATTTAAATCACTATGGCTTTCAAACCTTCCGCGAATCATGTTGTATCCTATGCTCTCTAACATTATCGTGTTGGTACAATATCTCTGCACGATATATCTCTTTGCTTACCACACTCATGTCACATAAAGTAAAGCTTTATAGGATGACAGAATGGAACTTCCTATTTGGTATATCTTATTCAGCACGACTACTAACGTTGATGACAGTTTGGACACATTCAAGTTGTCTATACTTCAGCATTAATGGTGTGCAGGTTTCCGGTGGTCTCACACGTTGCAACGATTGGACCTATCAATCTGACAGAAGCAAGAAGAGATCTAGATAATCGTCCTCTGTGTATGTGTCTATCCCAGCATTAAATGGCTGCAGGTTCTCTTGCTCCCTACATCGGACCAGACATATCTAACATGCATGAATATGACAGACAACTGATACTTCAACGGTTCAAATCTTTCAGGGAACATAATAGAAGACTGGTGACTCCATGAAGCAGCACTTTCCAACCTTTGAATAGCTTGAACAACTCAGTCACCTACAGAAAGAAGAGCTCGCCCGAACATTTGTAATAGTCTTCAGCTCTAGCTCTCCATAGCAACCTGTTCCAGTCTTTGAGAGCTTGTGAAGATCTGAGAGACCATCATTTTGTGTAAATCTGTCTCTCGGATTCAGCCTCAGATCAAGCAATCTCTATAAGCTTGGTCTAGGGGCCATCCACTCTTTACTCATTTTTCTTGAGCGTTCCTCTTCGTGTGTGTAGTACCCCAAAAAATTCATTAATTCAAAATTGAAGATAAATTAAAAATTTATCAATTAATAAATTAAAACTAGTTAAAAAAGTACGTATCATTATTACATGCATATAAACCCATATAAAAATTTTGTAAAAATAGTATTTATACTTTAAATAATATCCTCTAATGACCCATTAAGAAATGTGAGCATAGAAAAATCATTTGAACCAAGTTTAAGAATTATTGCAACTTATTATTGTAATTAAGGAATAAGTCAGAAAATCCATTATCATATTAGCCAAGTGAATTATAAATTAAATATGTGGGTAGACTTTAAACAGTGTGTGTTGATAGCCCATTATGAGAATTGGACCAATGAACAATTTTGGCCCATGAATAATTCTCCAATATAAATAGGGGTAATTAAAACCCATTAAGTGAATTAAGTATATGGGTTGTACAATTGATCCATGCATGGGTTATTGGGTCAAAAGCAAGAGTCCAATGATGGTTGAGAGATAAATAGGATTAAATTCGTGGCTAAATTATTGGTAAATTAAGAAGGGTAAGAAATCCTCTTACAACTCATATAATTATCCTAAAAAGAGTCCTAACCCTAGTCTAACTCAATAGCAATGAAATAGGCTCTATCCTAATCTAAAAAGGAGTTTTAGATAAGAGAAAATTGGGATAAACACAGGAGACTCATATTTAAATGAGTTTAGAATAGTATAATAATAGAAAATACTATGAAATTCGTAATTACATTAATCTCCAATTAAAAAGGGTCAATTAAAGTACTAATATGACTCATATATAACATAAAAGGAGTCCTAGACTTATCATAATCACTTAGCCACGAAATTAAACTTCTCCCCATGATAAATATATGGATAAAGGCTAGAAAATAGTGAGATAAATGTGAAAAATTCGAAGTTCGAAGAAAGATAGAGTTGTATTAGGAAATAACATTACATTACCTTAAATAAACCTCTCAAACCCTCATGGCCGACCCTAATGATCATTTGAGATCTCTTAGACGTGGGAGGGAGGCCAAAGGAGGAGGAATTCGTGGAGGAGAAGGCTTGGAAGAGAATTTTAAGCATTCTTCACGTTCTTGCCCTAGGATCACAAAAGTGCTCAAAGGTAGGCAATCTCTCAAGCAAAATAAATTAAACTCGTCCATAGATAGTCCATGATCCCAGTAACAGAAGCCCCATGTTTTCCCTAATTTATATCATGCATACACATCGAATTAAAGCCCCAAAGTTTCAATTTTTTGTGTTTACGAGTTGCATCTTCTTGATATGTATCTCTTAAACCCTAATCCAAATTTCATGATACTTTGACTGAAGATTCTTCATCATGTTAGGAATAATTCCTCTCTATTTTTCCCAATTTGTATGCATTGATTTGATCGTATGAATTGTTTTGTAAGCATATTGCGAATTAGAGCTTTTTGATCATAAAAATGATATTCACGTATCCCTAGGTCAAATTTATTCAAATAAAATATATAGGAACCTTCTACAACTTGTTTGTAACAAGTTTCATGTTAAGAGTTTCTCCAAAATCAGATTAGAAATGTGTTTTTCGAAGCTACCAAGAAAGATCACGTTTTCTACAATATGTTGCTCTTCCCTGGGCACACTGCGCCCAACTATGGTGTCTACCTTTTATGGCGTAATGCGCCCCACCTTTTGAAATTTGAGAGCCCGCCAAAATGGGCTCTCCTCCTGGGCGCACCGTGCCCCTTGTGGCAGTCCCCTTGTGGCGGTGTGCTGCGCCTCTATTCTCCTTGCTCCCTCCATGGCACACTAGACCGAACTCTCCTTTGAGCGTTATACCCTTGTGTTTTAGTGTTTTTTTATGGCCTTTTTGCATGATTAAGTATTTTTAATTCTGTTTAACCTGATTAAATCAAATTAAGTCTGACTAAGTATTGTTTAAGTCTGTTTAACTTTAATTAAGTCTGATTTAGCCTTATTAAGCCATGTTTAAGCATGTGTAGATGTAATTAAGCCTAATTAAGTTCTATTTAAGTATGTTTTACTATGGTTAAGTCATATTACGCTTGATTAAGTCCTATTTAATCCCTGTTAAGCTTGATTAAACATTGTTTAAGTGTGATTAAGCTTGATGAAGTAGAAATAAATTTTGATTAAGCATGATTAAGTTCTAATTAGCTCTGAGTAGTCCTTTTCAGCCTTAATTAACCTTGATTATGTTCAATTAAGCATGATTAAGTTCCATTAATTTTATTAAGCATGATTTCATACTTCCATCAATATAAATTTATTTAACGCATTTGTAAAGATGTTAAGAACTTGAATCTTACTCTAATATTCCTAATGACATGATCATCTCTCTTTTACTATACAATTGTTCTCTATCATTCTCTTTGTTCTAGCTTGATATAAAAGTAGAAACTTAAACATGCTATATTCCTCTCTTATTTTTTTTAAAGGACATGCTCACAACCATCTCAATCTCTTGATTTCTTCACATGCACACACTGAACATGTTTTTTGCCATGAGACCTTACAGAAAATTACTCAATAATATATCTGGTAATTAAGTACAATTATTCATATAAAATTCTCTATTATTAATGGGCTTGTCTTCATTTTACTCGCATGATTTATTATCGCTATCGCGTCCCTCTGCCTTCGAGCACTCAAGGCATGATGGACATATTTTATACACACACTTCTATCTTGGCTTGGAACCCTCTCCGTTGGGAATACTCCTGACTGGACCAGGAACTCCTTGTCAAGGCCTCTGTAAGTCTCCTTGGTTTTGGCGCACATCCTTGCTGATGAGGTGGTTGTACCCTTAAAATCCGTTACACTCTTAGGGATCAGTACGATCCAAACGGCCTTAGTGGTTCTCTGTTACCTTGGGATCATGCCGGACCATCTAGCCTATGTTCATAGCACGACTAATGGGCGGATGTGACTTCTACCTGACTGCCGGCACCCGACCTAGTGCCGTGCAACTGTGACTATCGTCGGTTTAATGTTGTTTTTACGATTATACCCCTATCTCATCTACTATCCTTGTGCTCTCATCTGTTCACTTTCTCTCTACTCTCTTGTCTATTCATCTACTATTCTTGGTACTCTATTTGGCCATGAAATTGATTGTCTAAAATAACAAAAATACATATGTCAGTGCAGTAGGGTCCGATCTGGTCCTGGGGAGCGCCCGAAGAGTGCCATTTCCTTGCAAGGGTAACATGATCAGGATGTGTACGGCATCCATCCAGCGCCATTTAATAACAATCACAATTTAATTTATGACAATCAATCAATCATTTTACTATATCTCTGGGTTGACATGATGCTCGACCAGGGAAGTGCTATTGCACCTTTGTGCAGACGTAACATATTCTTTCACTATATCCAATCCTCTATCATACTAGTTTTGCAACTATTCTTTTGAAAGTACTATCATTTTCTTGCTATCGTGTGTTATCATTCTCTCGACTATACTTGATAGTTCTCTATAGTTACATATCCTGCCTTATAAGACATTAATCACTTAAAGCATGCTTGTTTACATGAGATATTACCTACTGAGCGTTATCGCTCACCCTGCGCTATTGTTGTATGTGTTTCAGGTAAGTCGGATGATGACCTACACTCACCAATGGGAATGGACTGGAGTGATGAGCGACCAAGAGTTATAGCGATGGAGTGTCCTTAGTACCTAGAGATTAGTTAGATATTTACTTTATTATCTTTTCCAAATGTAATGATGTTATTGAGCCCTATGTTTGGCTCAGAATTAGTGGTTGTATAATTTAGGTGATTTATCAATAAAATAAGGAGTTTATTGCAATATTGTTCATTAGATGCTCTGATATTTGTGACTGTACGTGCAACTGTTGTTACCATACACATTGTTCATGCCTCCCCGATTTATTCCGCTGCTAAATTGGCGGGCATGACAGTGTGTGTGAAGAGTAGACCTACTTTGAGTGGTGTTTGTTCCCTTTGTAAGAAGGAAGACCTGTTGTGACGGCCCTGGATTTTATGCCCAATAGGCTCCATATCTAGATCCGCTCTCGCGAACGGACCAAAGTCTTGCAAGGGATAGCTCGTACACGTGTCCAGTAAGAATATAAAAGACAACCACAACAATATAAGACACAAGAAAGTACATGTGCTCATATCTGTATATATAATAATTTACATCTGTCCCAATACATTATTACATGTCCAATTAAAAGTACAACTACCTGGGCATACCCCGAGGGAGCATAAGCTCACATAACACAACTAACACTACTGCTGATGGTACAAGTCTGCCACAACGCCTTTGCAAGCCATATAAACGGTAAGCCCTGAAAGAACTGTAGGGGAGTGAGCCTCAACAAGTCACAGGCTAATTGGGACCACCCAAAACACACACGACTAAAGAGATCTCAACCCCAAAGGGTCTCACTGGCAATGCCGATAGCCAAACCATGTCATGCTCACAACAATACATGATTAACAACAATTAAATATAATCTTATCAGCTAATACAAATCTCAAAAGGGAAGAGGAACAACAGGACTAGTACAACACCACTAGTCCGCCCAACAACTGAAATGCCTAGGCCACAAGCCTCACAGGAAAACCATTACAATAACGGGTCGCCTAAGCTACAAGCTTCATAGGCAACCTACCCACAAAGGGTAACAAGGCTGGCATCAGCAAGTCAATTAGTCACACACGTAAACCACAAATGGAAGCTTACTCGAAAAGGGTAAAACACAACGGGTGAAAGGTCTCACCACACGACCTCTACGGAGCACAGCTCCACCTCAACACCTGAAAAGGCTAGTACACAACGTACCATGAGAAACGGATACCTACAAAGGGTACAGGTACCTACTGTCACGAGGTACCACCACAAAGCCTCAACACAACTATGCTTCCTACAAGGCACACCACAATGGGTCAAACCTCAACCAACCAGTCACTATACACAAGCCACAACCATTGGCAAAGCACGAGTCAGAAAGAACGATTCCACCACATGGGAACGGACTACTGGTTCATGACGCCAGTATCCAACCCGATCAACATAACACAAGAACTACCTCTCAGTCTCGCAGTCACGGACGATAGGTCCAACTGCCACACAGCTGCAGTCACAAACACAAGCCAAAGAACAGTGGAGACCAACCAACACCACACCTGCAGACCACACAGCTGCAGGCCCATGCCTGGCACCCTTAGGGACTCCGGCCCAAGCTCCCTAAAGTGAGGCACTAGAAACAGAGGACTAGCTAGGGCCCAGTACGTCTACTAGTGTCCGTACCCCCAACCACGAGCGCGCTACAAGCGACCGCCACACCACAACACAAGTCACTGCCCTCTATCGTCTTTCCCTCAGCCGGATGTACAACTCAAACACAGGAGTGAGGGTGTCCAGGAAGACGACACAGACCTCGACGGTACATACAGTACGGGACAAATCCCGAGCACTAACGTGCCTGGCTCCACAAACCTGGGGTACCGACTAGAGAGGTATTCCGGAATAGGCGCCGGACCACCACACTCGGCTAGCACACAAACCACGTCAGTCACTTAACACCTCGGTGAAACTTATATCCGATATATTAAATATAATTGGCTCGTCACCGTCACCATGTGACCTCCAAGCTAACCGACACCACCACATACTTAAATCACATTAACATACAATAATCTTACATGTCTTGGTCCCCCGTGACCTCCATTGCCATATTAATACAATATAATAACACTTAATAACCATGCAAAAGATACTAAAGGGTTGAGGGCTAGGTTCACACTGGACCTCACTGCCTAGCCACCATGAACTAACCACAACAGATATATTACAATAAGCACAACGTCAAAAACACTTGCCATGCACACACAAACCACATGCACGACACTCAAATCACGTAAACACCATGTGTACAACACACTAACTGTGTGCACAACACCCAACCACGTAAACACAAGCTCACTTCGTGAGCAACACACTTACCACGTACAACATGCAAACGACATGCTCCACGAGCGCTACAAGTGCATTGGCACCACTTATCCATACCATGCATGATACTTTAACGATAATCAGATAGTCGTATCAGTAAAACAGACACAACCAATTCTCTCGCCTTCTGATCGCGACAACTCGACATGTCGCGATCCAAAAGCCTAGTGCGACGGGTCGGCCTATCGCGTTCAGAACGCGATAGAGGGCTCCGTCGCCTTCACAGGCTGGAACCCTAATCCAGGTTCCCATCTCCGGATCACCCCCACAATCATACAAACCACATTTAATTTCCATTTTTCATGCTTTACTCAATGCCCTAGCATGATATCTACTATTCATTAAGCGATTAACCAAAACATGTGTCACATGCGATTCACAATATATAATGGGCAGAATCACCCTACCTTCGCAAAGAACACGAAGCCCAATCACAACTCGACGTTTCCCCGCTCCGTGCGACGTCCTCACGGCGAGACCACGCCGAAAACTCCTCCAAAACCCCGAATCGCCCGAAAACCTACACAGAAACGTCTCCCTGGCCGAGCGAGAGTTTCCTGAGCTCTGTTCGACCGACCTCAACTAGAAACACCTCACAGTTGAGAACGACACACTCTACTGTCGCAACAAGAACGCGATGTAAGAGGCCGTCGCCTCTCACTGTTGACGTCAGCCAGACCGCCCAGTGCACGACACGCGGCGGACATGCGGACAAAGACCGCAAACGGCGGCAACCAGAACCGACACTCAGGGCCGTCGCGTTCAGAACGCGACGCCAGCCTCTGTCGCGTTCACAACAGAGAACTTGTAAGCTTTTGTGGCCCATCCTGCCAGCCCACAAAGCCTCACAACCTGCGCAAACACCTAAAACAAGACTAATGGGCCACACACTGGCCACGAAACCCACTAAGCAAGGATCCGCAAAGATCCGAAATGGGCGATGTTACATTACTATCACCTAAAAAGGAATGTCGTCCTCGACATTCAAAACAAACCACAGTAAGTCAGAATATCATCTAAAAAAAAAAACAAGCCTATACAGAACAAGTAGGATACACTTTCTCTGCAACTGCCTTTCAAATCATTATGTGCTAACTGATTCATCCGCTCATTTCCGCACTTGTTCTGCTTTCCATTCTCTTTAATTTATTTCATAACTGCACTACCTGGTTGCTACATTCTGCCCTTTCTATACCTTTCAGCTGTAGGCGATTTACCCTGCTATTGGCGCTTTATCTCCTTGGACTCAACCTATTTCCATATTTTCCCGGCTGTGTTTGCAATATTCTTTCTGGGCCGCTTCACTTGCTTAAAACCCTTTACTGTATACTGCCATTCAGGTACTTTGCTATATAAAATCACTTTAAATTCTCAATTTCTTCGCTATCATTCCCTTATCTGCCTTTCACTGCCAACTATACTCTACTTCAACCTTATTCACATTCTTAACCGCCAGCTTCTCAAAGAAAATCACATTACCATAACTGAATTTCCTGGCTCTTTATACCATCCTACTCGTGCTGCTTTAATTCATATCTGGCCAAAAAAGCATTGTCTCTTTGCCCAACTGTGCAAAACCTCAAACTTTTATTTAATCATTCAAATCTCGAATACCTGTGAATATCAAACCTTCCATGCTTCCGCTGCGTTACTCTGATTATTCTGGATACTTAGCAAAATATTCCATAAATTCTACTTTCATTATACTTCTAGTTACTTTCCACTTTCACTATTACTCTGACTTCAGCTGGATTCAGTTCTAACTTTACCTGCTTCTCAATCACTTTACTTAATCAATTAACAATAGAAGGAAATACTGAAATCTCTGAACTACTTTCTTAATACTTCAATCTGGTTGTGCACATGCTTAAATTCTGAATCCTGCCATATCGCTACTGACTTATCCAGCTCTTTTCATTCCTTTCCTGCTTGAATAACATATTCTGGCTGATCTAATCAATCTATTACATAATCTTCAAAATATTTGCTCTCATTGCTGTGACACTGCACCCTCTTATCACATAATAACACTGCTCAACTAATTTTGTTCATCTTCTACTTTTCAACTTTACCGAATTCTTTCTCATCAGGTGCCACTTGTCTCCAAATTGTTTATTGTTTATCTGATCTTACTTTTCCTTTTTGTACTTACCAATTCTAATTTTCATTCATTTCTTGCTCTCTCTGTTCTATTCTATCATACTCTAATCTGCTTATATTCCTTAACTATTTTGCCTTTTATTCTTACATCCAACTCTGAAATACTCTTAAGAAGAATACATTTACCCAACTAAATCACTTTCTGCACGCTGGCAGGCCAACTCTTACTGAGCATTTCTAAACCTTCTAATTATCTGTTTCATAATCTACTATACCCATTTTTTCTGATCAATACTCTTAATGATCTGTAGTGTCACTTACACTATTTACGATATTATTTTTCTGCAGAACTTTTCTCTTATCTATTCCGCTATCTGGCTACTTCACTGTACAATTAATACTGCAATTCCTACTAATGCACAATCATCCTCATTGAAATACTGCCAAAGCTAAAATCTAAAACCGATCTCTTTAAATACTATAACCTGCTTTGCCTGATTTCTCTATTTCATTTTGCTGCCAATTCTCAAATGCTGAAACCATTGCTGCTACATCATACTTACCGTGATCCTTTTCATTCAACCTTCACTTTAATTCCTCTCATCATTTGCCTTGTATTCCACTTATCCTGATACTTCTCAACTGCTTCTCAATTATCCATTTCTTTCTATTCTGTCCCCCTTAACTCTACCTTATTCCAAACATTCTTAATCTTAACCTCAATCTTTAACAATGTATTCTTTAACCAAACCATATGTGCAATCCTAACAACCACTTACCAAAGAATTTCTTTCTTATGAAATTCTCAGAAAAGTCCAACTATACACTGATTCTTCTTTACTTTCTCTTTACTCAAATGATCACCACCACCTCAATACATTCTTACACAATTTCTTATATCAAATCCCATTATCATCATTATTTACAAGAATCACAACAACACTATTTCCAAGCTCTTTACTGTACTCATCTCTAATCACCAATACACTTATCCTTATATGCTGCCACAAATCTTGG
Organism: Colocasia esculenta; assembly: GCA_014218235.1. Lineage (NCBI taxonomy): Eukaryota > Viridiplantae > Streptophyta > Magnoliopsida > Alismatales > Araceae > Colocasia > Colocasia esculenta. Next base: position 26,939 of record JACBKR010003289.1, read on the forward strand.
TCCTCTATTTACCAGTACCTCATCTGAAAACTAATCTACCTCTTCAATTATTCCAAACTTTCTATAATACTAATCACATTATCACCCAAGCTGCTTCTTTAATACTTGCTAACATAATCTTAAACACAACAATACCTCTACCAAGGTCCTCAATTGCAATCTTTAACACACTCTATTCCTCATTAATAACATTGTTCCCATTGCTGTTCTATCACACCATCACCTTATATCTGTCTCTGCCAACTTTGTACTCACTAAACCACCTTTACTGAATTCCTATCTATACTCACAAATCCCTTCAATTTCTATAACTGAGAACCTTTAAACACTACCTCTAACGCAACTGACACACTAGTATAACCACTCAAACTGTGCCGCTAATTATACCATTTCTCTGCCACTACCAGTAACTGCTAACAACTGCCAGGCTACAGCTATACACACAACCCAGCTAACCAACCATACACACACCACATGCCAAAACTCACGTGAAATTCCACGCTAAAAACCACACAAAATCGCAGACTTACTACCAGCAGTGGACATTAACCATGTCTTGGGACATTGTAACTTCAATGTCTTTTCATATCTAACTGGACCAGCTCTGATACCAACTGTGACGGCCCTGGATATTTATGCCCAATAAGGCTCCATATCCAGATCCGCCTCCCGCGAACGGACCAAAGTCTCGCAAGGGATAGCTCGTACATGTGTCCAGTAAGAATATAAAAGACAACCACAACAATATAAGGCACAATAAAGTACATGTGCTCATCTCTGTATATATAACAATTTACAACTGTTCCAATACATTATTACATGTCCAATTAAAAGTAAAACTACCTGGGCATACCCCGAGGGAGCACAAGCTCACATAACACAACTAACGCTACTGTTGGTGGTACAAGTCTGCCACACGCCTTTGAAAGCCATATAAATGGTAAGCTTTGAAAGAACTGTAGGGGTAGCCTCAACAAGTCACGGCTTGTAAGGACCACTAAAACCACACACGAAACTAAAGAGATCTCAACCCCAAAGGGTCTCACTAGCAACGCTGATAGCCAAACCAGTCATGCTCACAACAATACATGATTAACAACAATTAAATATAATCTTATCAGCTAATACAAATCTCAAAAAGGAAGAGGAACAACAGGACTAGCACAACACCACTAGTCCGCCCAACACTGAAATACCTAGACCACAAGCCTCACAAGCAAACCATTACAATAATGGGTCGCCTAAGCTACAAGCTTCACAAACAACCTACCCCAAAGGGTAACAAGGCTGGCATCAACAAGCCAATTATCACACACTTAAACCACAAACGGAAGCTTACTCGAAAAGGGTAAAACACAATGGGTGAAAGGTGTAGCGTATTGACCGTTCCGGATCGTCATATAATCATTATAGAGGCCCATGTGGGCCAATCAGTGTGTGTAGCAGGTGTTAGCGCTGGTTTCTAGGGCCTGGTGGGCCGACAGATTGGGCCCAAAGTGCCTACTTGTTCACTATCTGTGAACGCAACAGTGAGAAGCGTCGCGTTCTTAACGCGATGGTCCTGGGTGTCACGTTCATGGAACCATCATTTTGAGTCGTCGTCTGCATGTGCGCCGTGTGTCGCACGCTGGGCGGCTTGCTGATGTCAAGTGTGGGAAGGCGACAACCTCCTACGTCGCGATCAGGTCGCGATGGCAGGGTACGTTGCATTCCCAACCGAGCTGCATTTTTAAGTAGGTTTTGGCCAAACGGAGCTTTTGCAAGCTCTGCTCGGCCAGGGAAGGAGGTTTCGCCGTGGTGAAAGGCGATCAGACGATTTGGTGGTGTTTTTGGCGTGTTCCCACCGCGAGGACATTGCGTGGAGCGGGGGAAACGCCGTGCGGGTCTCGTTCTTCGCATTCTTCATGGAGGTCGGAAGATTCCACCTCATTTTACTGCGTGGATTATGATTGTGGTGATTTTAATGTGTTATTTGCTTTACAAACCATAGATGTCATGCTAGGGCACTCATTAAAGCATGAAAAATGGATGAAAACACTGGTTTACAGGGTTTGTGGGGGAGATCTAGCGAGGGGTACCCGGTTTAAGGTTTCGCCTGTGAAGGCGATGGACCATGTTGTCGCGTTCAGAACGCGATAGCCCGATCCATCACGTTCTGCTTCTGAACGCGGTCTATCGGGGCGTCACGTTCAGAAGGTGACAAGGACCCTGTCGCGATAGCAAGACCGAGGGGCTTTATATGTGTGCATGTGGCATGACTATCTTATTATCGTGGTTTGTTGTGAATGACTAACGTAAGTGGTGCATTGGCATCTATGGGCTCGGGGAGCGTGCTGTTTGTGTGGTTAGCATAGTGTTGTTCACGCGGTTGACATGGGATTTCTCATGGTTTGTGCGGTGTGCACGTGGTTTTGTGTGCGTGTTGAGTAGTACGACGCCTACCGTGGTTACCTCTTCAGTTGGGAGCCCCAGGTTTTGTGTGAGCCAGGCACCTGTGTGCTCGGGGCTTGTCTCGGTACTTGTGCACTGTCGAGGTCTGTGTCGTCTTCCTGGACACCCTCACTCTTGTGTAGAGTTGTACGTCCGGCTGAGGGAAAGACGACAGTGGGATAGTGACTTGTTAGAGTTTGTGTTGTGTCGCTTGTAGCGCGCTCGTGGTTGGGGTTACGGACACCAGTAGACATACTGGGCCCCAACTAGTCCTGTTTTCCAATGCCTCACTTAGGGAACTTGGGCTGGAGTCCCTAAAGGTGCCAGGCATGGGCCTGCGGCAGTGTGGTCCGAAGGAGTGGTGTTGGTTGGACTCCACAGTTTCTTGTCCTGTTCCAATGGAGCAGTAGCTGGACCTTTCGTCCGTGGCTGTGAGACTAAGAGGTAGCCCTATGTGGTTTGTCCGGGTCAGTAGCTAGTGTCGCGAACCAGTCTTTGTGGCTCGAGTGTGGCGTTCACCTACTTTAGCACGTACACCTGGTTGTGGTTTGTCGATTATCTATTAAAGCTGTTTTTATTAATAGCATGTGGTAAGTAGAGTTTACAGCTTTAATATCCTATTTAGATAGTTCTATAAATTGTTAGTGTAGCTTCCTACTATTGTTATTTGTGAGTTTGGTTTGCTCAATTTTTAGGGGAGTTTCCCTACTGAGCCAGTGACTTTTGAGGCTCCC
>JACBKR010003290.1:0-30119 GCA_014218235.1 Colocasia esculenta
ATATTTAGATAATTCTGCAAACCTGGCCTCATACTCGAGCACAGTCATGGGGCCTGAGTCAAGGAGAGGAACTCCTTTCCATCCTGTCCTGGATATGCTCGGGGATGAATTTGGCCTGAAAGAGCCTCACGAACTCATCCCAAGCAACCTCAATAGTGTCGTCCTCGAACCGAGTATGCAGTAATGAAGCCCACCACACATCAGCTCTCTCCTGTAACATAACCTTCATAAGCACCAACTAAACAACTTCAACTTAACAGGGGATATAAACAAATAAAACTAGCACATACCTGTAGCATATAGGTGGCTAAAGTAACCTTATCATCTTCCGCACACCTAATAGCCCGGAAGATCTTCTCGATATCCTCATCCAGCTTTCTGCTAGTAACGGATCGCTCTCCCCCTTAAAAGAGGGTGCAGCATCCTCTTGAATCTTTCCATATGGAAGGTCCACATGGTCCTGAGCTGGAACTTGAGCCTGCTACATCAAACAACAATAATACACATTCAACATAACATCATACAATTAATAAAACAGACTACACTTTGATTTGATTATGCTAACCTGAGCCTCCAACTGAGCCTGGAGTGCAGCCTGGGTGTGGGCCTGCGTCTGCATGGCCTGCACCAAACCTTGAATGAACACAACATAATCCATAGGCGGCGGTGGGGGAAGTACAGGACCCTGTGGTGCCGGGGCCTTCTGCTCCGCCGGCTCCTTAAGCCTCTGCTCGCCCTCACGAGTAGGCACACCACCACCTACCTCTCGAAGCCATGGCTGCAATAAATTTCAGCCACCATTAGAGCTAGTTATTTATTTCCTAACCATTTTTCTTATCTATTTTCCATCATTATTAATAGTTTTCTACACAGGTGGACATTCCTATGTAGACTTAGCATGTAATGGGGATGATGACTATATATATATATTCATGTGCTATCTCAACTGGTTGCTCTGATGTCAATCTCTACGATGACCCTCCTTATACCGGTACGATTATACCAATCCACATCGGTATAGTGAGTCCGTCACAGTGGGACATTTACCAACACTAGTACACATGGCTGAGATGCTCATAAATATAGATACAGAGTAGCGAAGTAAAAGAACTACTTGTCATTTCATTCATCATCCACATTTAACATACATGGTTCAAATAACAATTTAAGAGAACTAAAGTCCACATAAATAAAATACTAAAATAGATTACATAGCTCGTCCACAATTACATAATAGTTCTATTATAATGCCTCATTACGTACTATGAAAGCAAAGTCACAACGTCGACTCCACCAAGCTACTCGCCACGCTCGGAGTCACTCTCCACTATCTCCTCCAAAGGTGTCGGGTCACCACCAAACCTGTACGCCGAAGCAAGGAGTGAGTCTAAAAGACTCAGCAAATAACTCCATACACATCATTCATGCATACATCACAGTAGGTTCTACATTCCAATTCACGAAGCAACATATATCATGCTTGAACATTGATAAGAGACAACCTATCATGTATTCTACAAAATTTAAAACATAGGGTACATGACTTAAGACATTCCAAAATAAATATCATATCACATGCTTACTACTCATTCAATCACATTAAGCTACAACATGATAGCAACTAACATGGGATTCTCACATGCATAAAAGGAAACATTCCTATCATGGTTTCTACACATTCTGGCACATGCACACTATCATTTCATACACTTTAAGGTTGTTGTTATAACATATTTCACATTAACATATCATGGATCACAATTTCACAATCTAACACATTGTTTCACATGTTTGCACAATTACTCGTTCACATAGTCTTCTTTTTACCATTGCACGTTTACACATATTCACACTACACAATTTACACATATTCCATTCACATTTCACAATTTAGTGCCGTGACAATAGTCCAAATCACATTAGGACACATCACATAACATATGACGTCACCTGGCAATACAGTGACGACTCTTGGACTGCGCAGACCGGAGAACAAGTCTCCACCCTAACCAGTGGTACTTGTCCACCTCCAGATTTCATCCTAATACCCTTAGGATCTTAACACATTGAACCTTCCCATGAGGACTTTCCCATGGTACGGTTCCACGGCCCTCTATGGAAGCAGTGTCACACATGGCACATTCTTACACATTACACATTTCGATTTTAACACACATATTACACATGATATACACATGTCTTACATTTTCTCACTTATACACATGGCTCTGTTTTCCTATTCATGATACTACTGCTGATAGAAATCAAACATTCAGTACCTTACACTAATCAGTTGAAACATACAAAATCAACCATGGTCATATTAGCATGCGTTGAACACTCGTTTTCCGCATGGAATTTCATAGAGCACTCTACAGTTATCCAAATACAGAGAATTTAACCACAGACTAATTTCAGGTTTATGATCACACATGCAAATTTTCATATTTTTTGAGTCATATTACATTTACAAAATTAAAACATTCAATCTCATGCCATTATAAGTCAATTTATCATGGAACATGAACATGAATGTTCGATTTGACCATTCACAGGTCTGTACCTATCATTCATAATGTCACAGAAATTTTCCCTGAAATTATGCACAACATGCACTTTTCCAAAGTTTTAAAACAATCTAGGCATGCTCTCTATTTTCTAATACAGAAATTATAACAAGTTTCATAATCATGGGAAAATTCCCAATTTTCGAGACATGGACTGTCATGCATTTACATCATCTAGAATTTTATGGAAGTCAAATTACACATGGATCATGCAAACAGTAAGCTACCATACCCATGATCTTCATTTCACATGCATTTCACATAATTAACAACTTAGATAAATCACAGAAAAGTATAAAAGTCTCACAAACACATTCCATTAACCATATTACATAACATATAGTGTTTACAATATATCCTCATGCGAAAACACATCGAAATTTATCATATAGGAGGAGAGAACAGCTCACTGTTCTGTCCTGAAGAACTTAACGCACAGTCTGGCCGTAAAAGAGATTAACGGCAATATCGTTGGCCGCTAATCGAAGAGCTTGACGGCAAGGATCTTGCCGTCAAGTTCCGTCGGTGCAAGAAGACAGACCGAGCTCCAAATACAAGAAGAATGGGGAATCCAGGGCACGAAAAAATCTCATAAAAATGATAGAAACCTCCTAGACACATACATGGACGAAGTGGGTGGGTTACTTGCCTCTTGTAAAATCTCCAAAGGGGTGAAAATGGGCGATGAAGCTCTCCTTGGGCAGTCCCAGAAGCCTCCAAAACACCTTCACTCCGTCTTCTGTGGTGTTGTAGCTTCCAGTCCGAGGTGGGGAAGCCTCCTCCTATGTCCAAGCTAGCTTCTAGTCATTGTAGATCGCCGAATGAAACTCCAATCGCCGGATCTGAGCTCTCAAAGCTCAGTTTTCTCACAGGGCTTAGGGTTTCTCTCCTTCTCCTTGCAAAGAGCCAAGAGAGGGTCTTGGGGTTGCAAAAAGGGGTTTGTTCTCAGGAGAGAGACCTCTCAACTCACGCAGGGGTTGATGTGAAGGCTTGAGAGCCGTTGGGGACGTCTCCCCAATGGTTGAGATAGCTTGCCCCCGAAATTTGGGGTCTGCTGCGCACTGAGTTTCAGAGAGCTAGACGTCCACATCCATGGCCGCCTACTGAAGTGTTAGCGTCCAACGATATGGACGTTGACTCACATTGACGTCCACCGATGTTGACGCCAATTGGCCCTTCGCCAGAGCCTAAAAACATGCAGATCCATGCTTACTCCATACATATATGTACATGAAACCTATGTAGTATAATGTATACACTACTACTCCATGCAAACATCCAATATTACAACTAATATACACATGCTACATAAGTACGACTAGCTAATATGTAAATAGATATCTACATGCATATACAAGTTACACACAACATGAATTCACATAAAATAGAATAAAATGACAAACAAATTCGAGGGCCTTACATTTGTACTCAAGGTTTTGAGTAGTGTTGCCTCACGTGTGAGGGTGGATGTAGGAGTCACTGGAGTTTTCCGAACCACCTAAAAATCCTCTGTGCAGGGTTTGAATTGTGGGTTTGACTTTGTATGAGCTAGATGCATGCATAGGATTTTGCTCACACTACTAATTGATTTGCTCACACACACTAATCACCATATTGCATCTATTCGTGGGTTTTATGAATAGAAATCTAGTTCGAAGTAATTTTTAAATTGCTTTAGTTTCCGCTGTAAATCTATTCAACCCCCCCCCCTCTAGCTTTGCCATATCCACCTATCCGATCCAACACTATATTCTCTCTCGTTGCCTATTGACAACAAAGTGCTATACTATACACGTTGTGCTATTGCTATACTTTGTGCTATGGCCATCCTACTATTTGTGCTATACTCGACACTTGTACTATATTTGAAAACTCGTGCTATTTCCATCACATGCTATCGTGCTATCTCTTACATTACTTGACTCTCTCGCTCTATCATTAGTGACTCTGTCTTTTTAATACATTAATCATATAAGCATGCTTGATCCTGAGATTTAAGTCCTACTGGCGTTATCGCTCACCTGCGTTATTGGTTATGTGTTCTCAGGTGAGACCGAGGAAGATTTTACACTCAAAAGGACGGGAATGACCAAGAGTGAAGTCAGAGTACCTAGCGTCTTAGTATTATGTTAGAGTTGATGTTTAGGCTTTAGCTTTATTCAATGTAATTTGGCCCTATATATGGCTCTGATATTAGTGGTTGTAATTAGGCATTTGAGAGGAATTATTATGAATGAATTGGTTTTGTTTTTTGCATTATTCTTGTTCAATGTTTGGTGCCTAGTACTCGCTCTGTACCGTTTACTTGCAACTACCTCGCGTTCTGATATTCCCGTCTGGGCGTGACAATAATAACTTGACACGTGGCACGTTGACAAGCTCTATTCACGAGTCATTGAAGGCCATTATCTATCGACAATCATGGTTAGTTTGTCAACCATTCTTGTGCCAGATGTTTTTCTAGATAGCTTCTTCTCCAAAACAATGCTTTGACTATTGACCTACAGAATTTAGTTGTCGACCTGCGTAGAAATTTCTTTGTTAGAAGCATTGTAAGAGCACTCAATTGTCACACATTCTGTATATATGTCGACCTATACTATATCCCAAATACACTTACTTCACATCATACAATGGTTGCTATCATCAAAACCATATGTCTACACAAAACACACATCTTCCCCTTTTTGATGATGACAACATTTGAGTCATTAAAATAAGTCATTGGAGCATGATAAGCTTTCCATTAGCCATGCAAACACTCAAAGCAATAGCATTAACATTGATTAATGTTTAACAGCTAAATCAATTACTGCACAATTCAAAGGTTGTTCCAATTGCTATAAAAATGTTGAGTCTTCTGATTGAGGTTCATGAAGGAATCGATTACTGAACAAATGTTCAAATGTCCTTCGATTGAGGTTCGATTGAGATTCCTGAGGATTCGATTGTTGAAAAAATGTTTAGATGTCTCTGATGCGTATAATCATATTGATTATTGAAAAAGTTCAAAATTCTTTCCTATTACTGATATAGACATCGATTGTTGAACAAAAGTTTAACAATCCTTTCAATTGGCTTACGAACATTCCGATTACTAAACAAATGTTTAGTAGGCATTCAAATTGGATTTATAATCCGTACAATTGGTCTTATAAGTGGTCCAACACCGATTGGTGTTATTAAAAGATCCAATTATTGAAAAAAGGTTTAGTAAGGTTTCAATTGGACTTATAGTCCTTCTAATTGGTCTTATAAGTGGTCCAAAATTGATTGGTGTTATTCAAGGATCTGATTACTGAACAAAGGTTCAGTAAGGTTCCGATTGGTGTCATTATAGGATCTGATTACTGAATAAAGGTTTAGTAAGATTCCAATTGGACTTATATAAATGAATTTCAAAACATTTCTTTCACAAGAATTATTCTTTTATGATAATGGGTTTATATTTATCATACTCTTCATAAAATCAGGTCACTACACCCTCCCCCACTGAAAGAATTTGGCCCCCAAATTCATATGTTACGTACTAAGAGAGTAAGAGGGAGATGTTACTAAAGAATAGTTCTAGGTGATTGTCTCTCTTCCTTTCTTCAGATTCCCATGTGGCTTCCTCCAATCCTCATCTATTCCATTGGACCTTAACCATAGGTATTGTCCTATTCCTGCGTTGTTGTAGTTTTCTGTCCAAGATCTTAACTAGTTTCTCATCATATGCCAAGTCCTTTCTTAGCTCCAGATCTACATAGAATCACATGCTCAACATCATAGATATAATTCCCAACATGGATACATGGAAGACATTATGCTTCCTGCTAATGATGGAGGCAATGCAATCCTGTAGGCTACTTCACCCACCGTTTCTAGGATCTCAAAAAGGCTAATAAGTTTGGGTTTCTGCTTTCCTTTAATTCCAAACCTTTGGATTCCCCATGAGGGTGACACCGTAAGAATATATGGCCTACAGCTTGACATTCCAAATCTCTTCATCTCTTATCTGCATAGTCTTTTATCTTGACTGAGTTGCCTTCAGACGTTCCTAATTATCTAAACCTTCTCTGTGCACAATTTGGTACTAGCCATAGCCTTTCTCCGGCTTCCTCCTAGGACATTGATGACTTGCAACTTCTGCCATATAGAGCCTCAAATGGTGCCATCTTGATGCTTGTTTGATACTATTATTATATGCAATTCAATTAAAGATAACTGCTCACTCTAATACTTGTTGAAGTCAATTATACAGGCCTGTAGCATATCTTGTACAATCTGGTTTGTCCTTTCAGTTGTCTATCAGTCTGGGGATGAAAGCAGTGTTGAAATTCAGTTTAGTCCCTAAGGCAGATTGCAATCCCCTCCAGAAGTGTGATAAATTGAGGTGTCATGCCCCCGATTAAGCAGCAGAAATAAGTCAAGGGACATGATGATGTGCATATACATAAGCCATAAATAACAATCTATACAAGAAATCCACAAATTTCAGCTCAAAGCTCTATCACTGATTCCTCATGAACTAAAATTTCAAGCACCAATACAAAAAGATAAAACACTCTGCAATGTCCAAATAAAGAACAACTCACTATCATCATCTATTTATCTCTTCAAGAGAAAATAAATGAGCAAACTGACTCTCAAATCAAACATTCATGTGACCATGCTTGAATTATGTAATATGTGAATGATTGTAAACATTGATCTCTATACACATTTTCTACATAGGTCTCATGAATGAGGACTACACAAAGCAGCCATGGTCGACAAACAATGACCTCTAGGTCTAAAGACCCAAGTTTGGTTTGTGGGACGGACCAAAGTTTTCCCTAGAATCAAGCATTCTGGGAAGGCTTTTGGGATAGTTTAGGTCGACAAACCCAAGTCAGGTTTTCGACAGATGAGGCTAGAGGTCCACGACAAAAGTCACTATCAACAGTTCAACTCTATGTCTACAGACTAGCCACTTCAACCTCGGCTGAAATCTCAATGGGTAATCACAGAAGCCATGCACTACAGGATAACCAATACAATTAAGGTTCATAGTCCAATTGTAACGACCCTCTTCAACCAGTACGATTATACCAATCCTCATCGGTATAAAGGGCGTCATTATAGTGGGATAATAACCTAATAATAACGATAGGCTGATATGTACATGAATAGCAAATGAGTACAGCGGAAATAAAAGAAATAACTCAATCTCATTCCAACATCATCCACATTCCACAGTCTATATAGCAAGAAAAGAAATGGCAATGCCCACATTATTATAATTTGAAAAGAACTACATTGTCCATAACATTATCCATATTAATGACATTATTCGAACTATGAAAGAGAAAGATAACTATGTAGTAAACTCCATAAAAGCTACTCCTCAAGCTCGATGTCGCTCCTCGCTATTGCCTCCTCCAATATGGGAACCCTTGTCTCACCTGTACGCCGAAGCAAGTATGAGTCTAAAAGACCTAACAATCAATCTAAGACTCAACCTTACACATATCACACACATGTTAAACTACAAAGAATAAAGAACACATGCTATCATTTAAACCATAACGATTTACATGGCACATGCTTTACATAATTAACTACACATGAATCATCCAACACGTTCTAACTAACACATGCTCATATTAATTCATGGATAACAAACACACCTATACATGCCTTCTACACCTAACCTGTAACATGTTTTTAACAATCCAAACATTATCCATGTTATGGTACAACTCTACCAACTAGAGCATGGAGTTAAGCACAAAGTAAGGAGCAACCTAGCATGATATCTATTCATATTTCACGAGCACTTTTCAAATTCAATTACACATTTCATTTGCTGTTTTTAATATAAACAATTCACAATTACACATGATATCACATTTATAAGCATGAATTGAAAGTTTAAAACATATTCAAGTTGGTTGGCAACCATATGCAATTTAGGCATGGAACTATGTACTAAGTGAATAGCATGTCTATCATGGAACTTAGACATTCTTCCCTGTATTTATCAAAATCATAATCACACTTTACTTTCTGTTTGACATGATTAAATACAATTGCACGGTTTTACATTTGTTCACATGCTATCTTATTCATTAACAATTTCACATGCTCATCTTTCTCATTGCACACTTACATGTTTACATAACACACATTCACATATGCTACTACATGGAGGTTATTAGCCTATATAATATAAACTAAACTGATGTTACATCAACATATTAACACATGATGATATTAAATATCACATCACATATTAACATATTACCTTATTTTTTTTCACATGCATTTACTCACTCACTTACATTCACTTTCACTTACCAGTTTCCACACTTTCACATATGTTTCACTTGCCTTTCACTTATCACATTTCACATCACTTGCACTTACAACGTGCCACATTCACATGCTATACTTTACCACTTTACATTTTATCACTTATTGCCGTGACACTAGTCCTAACTACCATCTAGAGATGCACGCACCCATATCACATAGCACATAGCACACCACATCACTGACACACACCCGCCATCTAGGCAATCTAGTGGCGAATCTTGGTAACTGCGCAGACCGGGAGAAGCCCTCTCCACCGTATCCAGTGTACTTGTCCACCTCTAGGGTTTCATCCTAATGCCCCTTAGATATATTTTCACAAATGTTGAGCCTTCCATAGGGACTTTTTCTATGGGTACAACTCTCAGACCTCTATGATAGCAGTGTCAATCTCGGCCCAATTTTACACGTTCACTTTATCACTTGTTTACATATTTGCATGTACTATTTATTCATTTTACATGCATTATTTAACATTGCACATGCTTCAATTGACTTAACATAATACTTACTGTTCACAGTAATAAAATATCTCATATCACAGTCCTAGACATGCGGTTAATTACTGAATCACACAGATTAATTTATCATGGTCAATATGACTATTTTCCATGGTTTAACTAATAATTACACTTGTTTTTGTCAAAATAGATCCTAATTTTTATCACAGGATATAAATAGGAAACCATGTCGCATGTTCAATTTTTCAGATTTGTAAAATAATTATAATAATTAAAATAGATTACAAGTACATTCATTAATAATTTCCCTTAAGTAGAATTACAGTATAACAGTCAAACCTAACGTGCCAATACTTAAAGACAATCATTGCATGATTGCATAAAATATTATGAAACCCTAACTCACAACAGATCTATTTACACTGATTAAACAGGGTCATATTATGCTCACAGCTCAATTACCAGAATTTTAATATTTAACACAAATCATAAAATTCAGTACGACCTCATGATATACCTAATGGTTGTTCCTAATCACATCAAATTTACACAGCATGCACACATACCCGGAAGTCAAATAAACACCTTAAAGTGATCAACAACAGTTCTTTAAAACCTGAGGAACTTGGCGGCACAGTGTGTGTCGCCAACTGTGTAAATGGCACACTCTGGTGCCACCAACACAGAACTTGGTGGCATAGTATCTGGCCGCCAACTTCCTGTCTGCAGACCATGTAGACAGCACGTAATTGCAAGGGAAATTTGGAGGTTCCAGGACACGAGGGAAATTCTAGAAAAAATGTTAGGACCTAGGGGGACATGAGTAAGGTTGACATCCATAAGTTACTTGCCTCCAAATAAATCCACAGAGATCAAATCTTGCTGATGAAGCCCTCCTCGGCCGAGTCATGAAGGTGCTCAAAACACTCCAGATTTAGTCTTTCTGTTGATGTAGATTGATCCTCGAAGTTGGGATTCTTCCTCTATGTATGGGCTATTCTCCAGTCCGATGCAGATCTCCAGAGACCCTTCCAGTCGCCGGATCCAGCTCCTCAAAGAACAACTTTTCTCCACAAGGCTTTAGGGTTTCACAAAGACCAAAGGACATGATCCGGCCGAACCAAGGTGTTTTTATAGAGTTGGGTAGGTTGGGTGCGCATTAGGGTAGGTCTCCTACCATTATAGATGGGTTTCCTAAATTGGAACCTAACGAACGCAGGCGTTAACAAATCTGAAACCGTCATACAGCTGGGAACTTGGCGTCCACATATGGTGCCGCCACAAAGGGGTTGGCATCCATCGATCTGGATGCCAACTCCTCTCGCCAGGTAGTCAGCGGAAGGCATGCTGCCGCCCATTGGGATTTCGGCCAAAACAGAAACATACATCAAAACAGATACACAATCACATCACAAACAGTTTAATGGGTACTGAAATAAGTGGATATCATATGCACAAAGTTAACATATACATATAACGTGTACACAACATATTTACATACACATGCATGGATTAGATAAATATAACATGTACATCGATAGCTAGATAATGCATGCGCATTTAATATATACATGTATGAAAAATAACTCATATGCACTTACAAGGTATATAGCAGTAATTACATATCATATTCACAACATTACTCAAATATAAAATGCATGGTTTCTAATTAAGTACAATATACACAAGATTTGTTAATTACTTATATTCACAGAAAATAATATATATATACTTACATATGCACATCTGAATAAATACATTACATGCATGGAGTATCACATATATATTTAGATATCCATGGAATAAATAGTATAATATGCACATCAATAGTTAGGTAGTATATGCATAGTATTATTAGATGCAATATGCGTAAGGTTAATTAAGAGCATCTATACAACAATAGTTTATTGCATATGCACACTTAAATTGACATACATATTTATATATATATATGCACATGTACACAACATAGTTACATAGATTATGCATGAAATAGGTAATTACAATATGTACATCAAAAATTAGATTCAACATGCACTTTATAACACATTACATGCATAGAAATTAGCTCATATATACCTACAAGATGTATAGCAATATTCACATATTTTTTGCACACCATTACTTAAATTAATATGCCTAGGGTTTTTAGTAGCACACATGCACAAAATTGGCAAATTACTTATTCTCACAGAAATACATATATATACATATATATGCATATGAGAATTTAGAAATGTAATATGCACAATTTAATACACACACTATATACATAACTAGTAACTATCCATGAACATATAAAATGAATAAAATTCGGGGGTCTCACACCAATAATCAAAACCTTTTCCTTTATTCCTCATAACAAATCTTTACAACCTTCAATGCCAAAATGAGACACTCTTCACTAACTAATCTATCTACCTATATCTTAGAAGAAGGTAAAGCTTTCAGAAAATACAATCTCCGTAGTTCAAATGAAAATTAAGATCAACTCTCACTACCACTCCATCGAACTATTAAAAGAAAAGTATAAACTACATTGATGGCCATTCTAGAAATTAAGAACACTCTAAAGTATACTTTGCGCTCAGTGCACAGATTCCATTCTTAAGCTTACTCTCCACTCTTGCTTCTTGAAAAAATGTTAACAACTTAATGAGCTTGCACCCAATAATATTTACATCTCAAGGTGTGGGCAAAAGTATAAATAATTAGCACATTGACAGGCAGAATTTCAAAGAAGTACCAGAAGCACATTAAGTATGATCATGTGATAAAGCAAGAAATACAGATCAAGGACTTCCTAAGGATTCACAATGCTGATTGATAACAAGCAGTAGTAGTAGTTGTTCACGGCAGATGCATGTCAAGTGTACAATTATCATAAATGGCCATCTTTCAAGGATTTCAGAACATATACAAATCAAATGAACAATAAGTAGATTAGCTATTATTTTCAAGGATTTTAGAACATATACATATCAAATGAACAGATAACAAAACTAGACATATTTCAATGAACACATATACAAATGAACAAACATATCATATCAAGAAGGCACTTTCAAATCTTGCATATCATGTCAGTGTCATGCCGCCACCACAAGTCTACAGTTAATAGTACATCAGAGTGCTCTTCCCAAGGACCAGACATGGCCCTTTATTTGCATAGGCATGGGTCAGTGGACCGAAGTCCTAAATAGTGCTAAATAACATAACATATTATGACCAAAAGAATTTTTCAAGATAAACACGCGGTAGTATTCTATATAGATTCAGGTGTACTCTAATGAATGAAGAATAACAAGGGTACAGATTCTAAGAATGTCAATGGACCATAACAGTGCAACTACAGGAAATCAAATCATGTAGCAAGTGGGCAGAATAACACCAATAAGGTTTAGATTTTCATGATAAGTAAGATTCTAAGATAGAGTTTCGAATCAGGTGTTGAGAAGTTCAAATCAAGGGATTAAGAGCAAATAGGAAAATCTTTATGTTATTAAGGCTTTTACATGGCTTAGAATTTTTTGTAGGATACTAAACAGACTATATTGTGTGCTAATCTAAACTGAACAAAGCAAAAGAAATGTTTCTTGGATGACCCTTCTGAATCACATAAGGACAAGTGACAACTATCATGGAATTTGAAACAATGGGGAAGAGGGTCTTCAGAATGGAAATAGTCAAGATTTTCAACAAAGAAGATGTTGGAGGCTCACGTCAGGTCTCGAGAATTATGCAGCATATATTAAAACGCAAATATAATTCGAGACGATATTCCGAGACGTTAACAGTCGGCAAATTAGTCTCTAGCTAGCACGCACTAAATATATAACAACATACATCATCATAGGGCCCAAATATTGAACTCAATGAAATTGTAATCAATCCCATATTTCTTTCAAAGGAACTAATACAAGACTAAGACTCAATAAAAAGAAAAAGTACATTTATTCCTCACTTCCTACTACATGACTCTAACACTCAAAGCAAACTACTATAACTAGACTCATAGTTGGAACGCTCATCACTCGGACGCATTCCCATCCTCAACTTGCTCTTCCTCTTGAATGTCATAATCACCTAGAATGTTAAAAGTAGGGGATGAGCAAACTAGCCCACTTAGGATTTATATCTCAATGTGCGGGCAATGACATAAGTGATTAACAATTTAGAACTAGGTAAGCACGATGAATGTCATGATATGAATGTACAAATAAAACTCATTGAAACATGATACATGAACAAGCTAGATAGAGTGATCATGATAGAGCAAGATCTAGAAGGATATAACAAGATAGAACTAGCAATATATCACTTTGTACAAGCACGGAAGGTTTCACTTGATGTCAATAGCTTTCAAGAACGCGAGATATCACTAAATGTATTAAATGCAGGATGGCCATATCACGCAAGCAAGCACGCACGAGCACGAACTTTTAACACGATTCACTTAATCAGGCACGAAGACACTAATGTACACCAAGGAAAGATCCACCTTGAAATGCACACTAGGACATGTGTATGTGGTTATTGTATCTATCATTCAACACGCACGACTCCCAGCGCAGATGCAACCAGTAATTATTATACCCCATGGTTAATAGTATATTTATGACTCTTTGTCATTGGGGCTAGACTAGAGCCCTTGGACACTCGCCGTGCCCAGTCAGCATCTCACTTCAATTTTAAATGTAGATACCCACAGTCATTAATAATGGCCAATGAGAGTTTCAATAAGTAAGCATGTGTAATGTCATGTTCATGATGATGATGAGAACAAGTAATAAGTAAATTGAACATGATTTCATGATAACAATGGTCAAGAGATAAATTTGGCAGCATAACGATGTGATTTATACTTTAGTCCAATCTTTACATTAATGACTTGAGTCTAGATTTTGAATCACACTCACGAGAATAAGAGAAGAAAGGAAGTGCACGCTATCTCCAGGGAACTTCAATGGTACAACCAACTTTGTCTCTATGTGGGAATCCACGGAGAATGGAGATTTACGGAGGTCTTAGAGAAAAGGTCGCTAGTCTACATATTCGGAATGACCGATAGAGAGCTTCCAAATCCCCAAGAAAGGGCTGCCTAGATGTGCAAGTGTGTAGTGTTGTACGCATCTCAATCCACATCCATCGGTTTCAACTTGCGAAAAACACTTAACATGATGGCATGACATGAAACTATGCACTTTAACTAATCATGGTTTTGCAAGATTTTAAGATAACAAATTATCATTTTAATCAAGCTAGTAGTTACAAGAGCGAATCACAAGTTTCATGAATGATCACGTCATTAAGAAAGCAATTAGAATAATGTTCGTGTAATTATCGATTTTAAACGGGTTAATCACTTTTAAGCCATTAAACTGACATCATGTAATGATCAGACCCAAGATATGAAAATTACACACATGATACCATGTTAAACTGACCTCGGGTAAGCATTGAAATACGTGTCCTACACAGTGGACGCACTTCAAAACACATTGCACAGTGAAAACCAGTGAAACGAGGAAAATCCAAAATTGCGTCCACCCTCGTGGCCGCCTTCATGCTTGAAACGCGTCGGGGGAAACGGACACATTAAGGAAATCCATTTTATAAAAGCTTTGGGTGGAAAAATTGCCTGAAACGTGTCGGGGCCTGCCGCCGCAGTTCAGACCGGTGCTGACTCCCAGGCGGGCATGAAGACACACGTACGGGTTGACTCGTCAACGCGTTAAACGTGTCGGGTCTCACAGACGCCTCTCACAGAATTGTATCGGCCACTAGCGATGCAATGCCAGACGCTTTAAAAGCGTCATCTGAACCGGACGCGGTTTAGAGACAGACCGAAAACGGAGGAAAATTCTGAAACACAGGGGTTCGATCCATGCAATGCCTATATCTTCTAACCAGGGATTTTGGACAAAAGTCTCAACATGAAAGTTGTGGGGAACATGGAATAGGTGCGAACTATGATTTTAAATAATTTAAAACAACCTCGAGATATGCGATAAATCGATACGAACACAAAAAGTCCCTCACATGCGCGACTTTGGCAAAACGCCTATAATTCAAAATCTACTCATTGGAATTCGATGAAACTAATTGGACATGAAACTAGACTTGATGCTCTACACATTGGTATATGATTTGTTAACAATTGGCCCAAGAAAACCTAACTTCTAGGTTGATGAAGTTTCGTTCTTCAGAAGACCCTCGTTCTGACCGTCTGTTGAAGAACGCCTAATACTCCCAGTGTACTGCATGAAAATTGTGCATTCCATTTGGGTTAGAATGTAGACTTGACCCTCTTTCCAGGGGTGCAAGTTTTGCACGATTGGATTTAGGTTTACCCTACCTTTGCTCGACTCC
This sequence comes from Colocasia esculenta, assembly GCA_014218235.1. Classification (NCBI taxonomy): domain Eukaryota; kingdom Viridiplantae; phylum Streptophyta; class Magnoliopsida; order Alismatales; family Araceae; genus Colocasia; species Colocasia esculenta. The sequence continues at coordinate 15,737 of JACBKR010003290.1, forward strand.
AAGTGGACGGGTTGCACAGGTCATAGCAGACGAATAGGGGAAGAAGATGACCTTCTTGTGGTCGTTCCACAGCTCCCCAGTCACCAAGAACTCCTCCACATGACCCCAACAAGTGGTAAAACTCGTCCCTAGGGTTTAGTGGAGAGTATTTAAGCATCCTTGGGTTTTAAGAGTCCTAATGCAACAAGGAAAGCCAAGTTGCGGTTTCAGCATATTACTTCCCTAATTTGAGGATTTCTTCCTCCATTGGAGGGCCTTGGCAATCAAGCAATCCAAAAGGATGGCTAGGCATGAATTTGGGTTGCCAAGAATGCATGATTGCATCCCAATTCAACCCAAATTGCCTCTTTCTAATTTCAGCTTATTTAGGTTATGAATTTCCATGCATTTTCTTGGTTCATTTGATTTTTGGGCCAAATGTTGTCCATTGACTCAATTATTATATTGGGTCATTAATATATAATGTGGGAAGTCTCTCCAACATTTTTATTTAATTTATGATTGCTTCGTATTTCCGTGTTAACGATTTTCCGACTTGTTTCCTTATTTTGATAATCGATCACCATGTGATGTACACTTTATTAATCAGATTTTTTGTTGCATGAATTTCATCGTGGAACACTTAGGAATAATGTTGGGGTTGATTTATCATTTTTATGAAATTTTCCGATGTGTTTTGCACATACGCACATACGATACTGATACTGTTTAAATACTTTAATATTATGGAAATTATTTATTTCCATTTATTTGAATTTTTATGTAATTAAATTTTCCAGGGTGCTACACCCTCCCCCACTTAAGAGATTTGGTCCCCAAATTCATGTATAGAAATTTATTGTACAATTGAGGTGTACTTACTTGTGAATTGCTCCGGATATCTTTTGCGCATTGCTTCCTCAATTTCCCACATGTCGTCTTCATCCATGCGTTGATTCCATCTAACCCTTACCAGTGGGATGACCTTGTTCCTTAGTTGGCGCAGTTCCCGGTCCACGATGTTAATTGGCTTCTCTTGGTATGTTCCATCTTTATTGAACTCCAGGAGCTCATATTCTATGACATGCCATGGATCTCGTACATACTTTTTCAACATGGATATGTGGAACACATTGTGTATTCCATCCATTTGTGGTGGTAAGGCCAGACGATATGCAACCTCGCCAACTCTTTCATGGATTTCGAAAGGCCCACGAACCTCAGTGACAACATGCCTTAATACCAAAATGCCTGATCCCTCTGCCTGAAGACACTTTCAAGAATACATGATCATCAACTTGAAACTCCAGGTCTCTTCTTCTATTATTTGCAAATGCCTTTTGTCTTTGCTACACCGCTGCCATTCTTTCTTTAATAAGTTTTACCTTCTCTGTGGTTTCCCTTATCATCTCTGGTCCCAACATTTGTTTTTCGCCAACTTCATACCAGCATATTGGGGAACGGCAACTCCTGCCATAAAGTGCTTCAAACGGTGCCATTTGAATGCTATCTTGATAGCTATTGTTGTAGGTGAACTCCACAAGAGGTAAGTGTTCATGCCAGCTGCCTCCAAATCTAGGACACATGCTTTGAGCATATCTTCAATTACTTGATTGGTTCTCTTCGTCTGACCATCAGTATGTGGATGGAAAGCCGTGCTAAAGTTCAGTTTAGATCCCAAGGAATAGTGCAGTCCTTTCCAAAAGTGGGATGTAAACCTAGGGTCCCTATCAGACATGAGAGACACCAGTACTCCATGTAATCTGACTATTTCCTTCACATACAATGCAGCCAGAACATCTACTGACCACTTATTCTTCACTGGCAAAAAGTGAGCCGACTTAGTTAAGCGGTTGACTATAACCCAGATACCATCGAATCCACCTCTAGATTTAGGTAGTCCGAAAATAAAGTTCATCTCTATACCTTCCCATTTCCATGTCGGGATTTCTAGGGGTTTGAGTTTACCTGTAGGTCGCAAGTGTTCTGCCTTGATCTTTCGACATGTTAAACATCGGGCGACATATTCCGCCACCTCCCTCTTCATATTCAGCCACCAAATGCTTCTCTTTAGATCCTGATACATTTTGGTAGTTCCAGGATGAATGGTATACCTGGTCTTGTGAGCCTCATCCATAATCATTTTCTTTGTCTCTGCATGGTTGGGTACACAACTCGATCCTGGAACAATAGTCTTCCATCTTCAGTTAAAGAGAAATGCGGCTTTGGTCTAGATTAGCCTTAATCTCCACAAGTACGGGGTCATTGTTTTAGAGTGCTATGATGTCCTCCAATAGTGTAGGTTGTGCTCTAACACTAGCAATAAGACATCCTTCTTTTTGATATCTGCATCAATATTTTATTTGGCAAAGTCTTCTAATAACTTCCATTCACCGACCATTAAACTTGACAATGTGATCATTGCCATTCTACTTAGAGCATCTGCCACAACATTTGCTTTACCTGGATGATATTGGATAGTGAAATCGAAGTCTTTGAGATACTCCACCACCTCCGCTGTCTCATATTCAAGTCCTGCTGAGAAAAAGATACTTCAACTTTTATGGTCAGAAAACACAATGAATTTCTCACCATATAGATAATGATGCCATATCATCAAGGCGAAGACCACATCAGCTAGCTCCAGATCATGTACAGATAATTGACCTCATGCTTCTTCAATTGCCTAGATGCATAGTATATAACTTTCCCATTTTGCATCAACACACATCCTAGGCCAATCCCGGATGCATCGGTGTATACTTCAAAACCACCCCAACAATTGGTAGTGTCAGTAGAGGTGCTGAGGTAAGGTGCTCTTTCAATGCCCTGAAACTTTCCTCACACTCATCAGTCCATGCAAATGGATTTTCCTTCCTGGTAAGCCTAGTCAATGGTATAGCTATCTTTGAGAAATCTTTAATGAAGCGACGATAATAACCGGCTAAACCCAGAAAGCTTCTAATCTTCGACACCTTTGTCAGCCTTGCCCAGTTCTTTACCGCCTCCACCTTAGACGGATCTATAGAGATTCCTCCTTGGATATGATATGTCCAAGAAAAGATACTTCCTCCATCCAGAATTCACACTTACTAAGTTTAGCATAGAGTTGATTATTTCTGAGCACTTGCAGAGCAACCTTCAGGCGTTCTTCATGTTCTTCTTTGGACTTGGAGTAAATAAGGATGTCATCAATGAACACCACTACAAACTGGTCCAAGTATGGCCTATAAATATTGTTCATAAGTTGCATGAAATCCACTGGAGCATTTGTTTAACCAAACGGCATGACCACGAACTCATAGTGACCTTATCTACTCTGGAATGCAGACTTGTGAATATCCTCTTCCTTTATTCCCAGTTGATGGTAGCCTGATCTTAGATCTATCTTGGAGAAATATTGTGCACCAGAGATCTAGTCAAACAGCTCATCGATGCGGGTAGTGGATACTTATTCTTATTGTCAAATGGTTTAACCGACGGTAATCAATGCATAGCCTCATTGTCTCGTCCTTCTTCCTGACAAATAGCACTGGCGCTCCCCACGAGGATGTGCTAGGCCTGATAAACCCTGATCTAGCAATTCTTGGATCTATCTCTTCAACTCCTGCAATTCAACAGGGGACATGCGATACGGAGCTTTTAAAATAGAGGTTGCCCCAAGGAGTAACTCAATGGAGAAGTTTACCTCCACTCAGGTGGTATACCAGGTATTTCTCTGGAAATACATCAGATAGTCCCTGGCTATGGGAATGTCTTCTATGGTTTGTTTCTTCTTTTCAGTTGCCAAGACTGAAACTAGGAAAGCATCACAACCCTAGTTGATCAGCTTAGAAGCCTAAGAGGGATATCAAGACAGGGTGTTTATGATAACGGGTGCCAAGTAGTGATAGAGTTGGAAGGTTTGGTCTTTTGAAGGTGACCCTCCTATGGCGACAGTTTACATCGGCATCATATTCATTAGCCAATCGACACCCAAAATGGCATCATAACCCTTCATGTCTAAACTGATAAGGTTGGCAGAGAGATTGTGTCCTCCAATTATAGTTTCACATTTCGGCAAGTAGTGAGTGAGTTCAGATTCTGAGCCTAGTGGAGAAGCTACAGTGATCTTGGATTTCAAGGGTACAGTTTGACAGGTAGAGTTGCAGCAAATGTGGTGGAAATAAATGAATATGTAGCTCCAGTATCAATAAGCACAAATGCAGGTTGAGATTGTATAGAAATGGTACCTTCAACCATACCCCCTTCCTCGGGTAGGTCAGCTTCTATGACCGCATTAAGGCGTCCCTGACGCCATCGTACATTCTGGGCCTTGCCTGGCTGGTCCTTCAGCATTGGACAGTCAGGAATACGGTGGTCACGACCACCACATTTTAAGCACGTCCTGAGCTTCTTCCAGCATTCTTCAGCTCGGGCCCAGTTTATCGCAGAACTTGCAGTTCTCAGCAAACTACCTTCCTTCTACCTTGACCTTCTTGTCTACAGCATTGTCTCTTACAGCATTTGGCCTCTTGTTGTTGTTATTATTGTGTTATTGTTACGAAAAGTTGGAGCAATATTCGGTGCTCTCGTCTTGACGGAAGACCGGCTTGGAGTTGTCCTTGCCCCTTATGCCCTCTACTTTGGCCATGGTGTCTTCAACCAGCTGAGCACTTTGGACCATCTCAGTGTAAGTTTGAATGTTGTGAGGTCCGAGCTTCTCGATGAACATGGGCCGGAGCACATCCATGAACCAGTTAGCCTTTAATCTTTCTGTGCCCACCAGATGTGGGGCATACACAGCCAGACGCACGAACTGAGCCTCATACTCAGCCACGGACATTCATTTCTGCTTCAGTGCGGCAAATTCTGCCACCTTCTTTTGCTTAACTCTTTCAGAGAAGTATTTTCCTCGAAAGATCTTTAGAAATCCTGCCCACTCTAGCTCAGCTACATTTGGCAGATGGGCTGATGTGGTCTTCCACCATGCTCGGGCATCCTTAGTAAACTGAAAAGTGGCCAGAACCACCTTCTCCCTGTTAGTGCATTGCATTACCTGGAAAATTCTTTCTATTTCCTCTTGCCAATTCTCTGCCTCATCTGGGTCAGGTGATCCAGGGAAATGAGGAGGGTTCAAACTCCTAAAGTTACGGTGTAGATCACCGGCTCCGTTCCTTACATCTGCAGCCTGATTGCCAGCCTGAACCACATTCTGTAATGCCTGGGTTAAACCAGCTACGGTTTCTTGCATAGCTTGCCACTGATTGCGAGCCATTGAAGTTGGTTGCAAGAGTTATGAGGTTCCTGAGAAATGGATGGAAACCAATTAAGGTCTCTAGATACATTATAAGAGTCAATGGGTAAGAGTGTTTTGTTCTTTCTATCATATTCCCAGTCTCTACCCGTTTCTCACTAGGTAGTATATTTAAATTCCATGACCTAGGATCCAAAGGTATCTCTTAATCCCGAGACATATATCCTTTTTGGTTTTCCTAGGCTCTGAGACCACTAAACTGTCACGTCCCGAGACTTACGCAGTGGATATTAATAATGCGAAATATAATTCGAGACGATATCTCGAGACGTGAACAGTCGGCAAATAAGCCTCTAGCTAGCACGCACTAAATGTATAACAACATACATCATCATAGGGCCCAAATTTTGAACTAAATGGAAATTGTATTCAAATCTCGTATTTGTTTCAAAGGAACTAATACAGAACTAAGACTCAATAAAAAGAAAAAGTACATCTATTCCTCACTTCCTACTACATGAATCTAACACTCAAAGCAAACTACTATAACTAGACTCATAGTTGGAACACTCATCACTCGGATGCATTCACATCCTCGACTTGCTCTTCCTCTTGAATGTCATAATCACCTAGAATGGTTAAAAGTAGGGGATGAGCAAACTAGCCCAGTAGGATTTATATCTCAATGTGCGGGCAATGATAAAGTGATTAACAATTTAGAACTAGGTAAGCACGATGAATGTCATGATATGCATGTATGAATAAAACTCATTGAAACATGAAACATGAACAAGCTAGATAGAGTGATCATGATAGAGTAAGATCTAGAAGGATATAACAAGATAGACCTAGCAATATCACTTTGTACAAGCACGCAAGGTTTCACTTGATGTCAATAGCTTTCAAGAATGCGAGATATCACTAATTGCATTAAATGCAAGATGGCCATATCATGCAAGCAAGCACGCACGACCACGAACTTTTAACACGATTCACTTAATCAGGCACGAAGACACTAATGTACATCAAGAAAGATCCACCTGGAAATGCACACTAGGACACGTGTATGTGGTTATTGTATCTATCATTCAACACGCACGACTCCCAGCGCAGATGCAACGCTAGTAATCATTATACCCCATGGTTAATAATATATTTATGACTGTCCATCATTGGGGCTAGACTGCAGCCCTTGGACACTTGCCGTGCCCGGTCAGCATCTCACTTCAATTTTAAATGTAGATATCCACAGTCATTAATAATGGCCAATGAAAGTTTCAATAAGTAAGCATGTGTAATGTCATGTTCATGATGATGATGAGAAGAAGTAATAAGTAAATTGAACATGATTTCATGATAATAATGGTCAAGAGATAAATTTGGCAGCATAATGGCATGATTTATACTTTAGTCTAATCTTTACATTAATTATCTGAGTCTAGATTTTGAATCACACTCACGAGAACAAGAGAAGAAACGAAGTGCATGCTATCTCCAGGGAACTTCAATGGTACAACCAACTCGGTCTCCATGTGGGAATCCACGAAGAACGGAGATTTACGGAGGTCTTAGAGAAAAGGTCGCTAGTCTACCGATTCAGAATGACTGATAGAGAGCTTCCAATCCCCAAGAAAGGGCTGCCTAGATGTGCAAGTGTGTAGTGTTGTACGCATCTGAATCCACAATCCACCAATTTCAAACTTGCGGAAAACACTTAACATGATGGCATGACATGAAACTATGCACTTTAACTAATCATGGTTTTTCAAGATTTTAAGATAACAAATTATCATTTTAATCAAGCTAGAGCAAGTAACAAGAGTGAACCACAAGTTTCATGAATGATCACGTCATTAAGAAAGCAATTAGAATAATGTTCGTGTAAATATAGCTTTTAAATGGGTTAATCACTTTTAAGCCATTAAATCGACATCTTGTAATGATCAGACCCAAGATATGCAAATTACACACTTGATACCATGTTAAACTGACCTCGGGTAAGCATTGAATTGCGCGTCCTATACAGTGGATGCACTTCAAAACACATTGCACAGTGAAAACTAGTGAAACGGGGAAATGTCAAAATCGCGTCCACCCTGGTGGCCGCCTTCATGCTTGAAACGTGTCGGGGGAAATGGACGCATTCAGGGAATCCATTTTATAAATGCTTGGGAGGGAAAACTGCCTGAAACGCGCGAGGCCTACCGCTGTGGTTCAGACGGCATTGACTCCTAGGCGGGCGCGCGAAGACCAACGTACGGGTTGACTCGTCAATGCGTTAAACACGTCGGGTCTCACGGATGCCTCTCACATAATCACTTCGGCCACTAGTGACGCGATGCCAGAAGCTTTAAAAGCGTCATCTGAACCGGACGCGGTTAAGAGACAGACCGAAAACCCAGGAAAATTCTGAAACACAGGGGTTTGATCCATGCAACGTCTATATCTTCTAATCTAGGGCTTTTCGAACAAAAGTCTCAACATGAAAGTTGTGGGGAACATGGAATAGGTGCAAACTATGATTTTTCAATAATTTAAAACGACCTCGAGATGTATGATAAATCAACATGAACACAAAAAGTCCCTGACATGCGCGACGTTGGCAAAATGCATATAATTCAAAATCTACATTGGAATTTGATGAAACCAATTGGACATGAAACGAGACTTGATGCTCTACACATTGGTATATGATTTGTTAACGTTTGGCACGAGAAAACCTACCTTTTGGGTTGATGAAGTTTCGTTCTTCAGAAGACCGTCGTTCTGACCGTCTGTTGAAGAACGCTTAATACTCCCAGTGTACTACATGAAAATTGTGCATTCCACTTGGGTAGAATGTAGACTTGACCCTATTCCAGGGGTGTAAGTATTGCATGATGGGATTTAGGTTTACCTACCTTTGCTCGACTCCAAGTGGACGGGTTGCACAGGTCGTAGCAGACGAACAGGGGAAGAAGATGACCTTCTTGTGGTCGTTCCACAGCTCCCCAGCTGCCAAGAACTCCTCCACATGACCCCAGCAAGTGGTAAAACTCATCCCTAGGGTTTAGTGGAGAGTATTTAAGCATCCATAGGTTTTAGGAGTCCTAATGCAACAAGGAAAGCCAAGTGGTGGTTTCAGCATATTACTTCCCTAATTTGAGGATTTCTTCCTCCATTGGAGTGCCTTGGCCATCAAGCAATCCCAAAGGATGGCTAGGCACGAATTTGGGTTGCCAAGAATGCATGATTGCATCCCAATTCAACCCAAATTGCCTCTTTCTAATTTCAGTTTATTTAGGTTACGAATTTCCATGCATTTTCTGGCTTCATTTGATTTTTAGGCCAAATGTTGTCTATTGGCTCAATTATGATATTGGGTCATAATATATAATGTTGGAAGTCTCTCCAACATTTTTATTTAATTTATGATTGCGTCATATTTCCTTGTTAATGGTTTTCTGACTTGTTTCCTAATTTGGATAATCGATCACCATGTGATGTACACTTGGTTAATCAGATTTTTCTTTGCACGAATTTCTTCGTGGAACACTTAGGAATAATGTGTGGGGTTGATTTATAATTTTTAAAAAATATTCTGATGTGTTTTAGTACATACGATAATGATACGTATGTTTAAATACTCTGATATTATGGAAATTGTTTATTTCCATTTATTTGAATTTTTATGTATTACAATTTCCGCGTGTGTGCTACAGCTCAAGTAGGAGAACTCTAGGAAATTCTTGATCAAACACTACGAGTGTTGGGATCAGGAGATAAATAAGAAGCTCAAAAGGTTAGACCATAATGGAGATTGGGTCAACCTAGAGACCAAAGAACCTTGCGAAATTTTGGCATAACATTTGGTCAGGGACTGAAGCGTGGAAGAAATCAATCTTAAGAAAGAAAACAAATCAGGCTTCCAACAAGGAAGTTGTGGAAATTCAGAATGGAAGGAATCTAAGATCATAGTTGGGGTCAAATAGTCTAGGGGTGCAGAAACAAAGAGGGTAAGAGAGACCCCTGATTTCTTTAACAATCAAAAGCACTTAAAGCTCTACATGAGAGAGCTGGACAAGGCTAGGATAACCAAAGTAGGCTTGGCAAGCATCTAGATGAATTAAACATTATGTTGAGCCTGAGATCGCCTACCTTTGAGGGCTTTCAAGTCTCAAATTCCTGTGGTTGAAGTAAGGGAAAGAGGAAGAAGAACACCCAAGGTCCAAGCTTCAGGATCGTTCCCCCCTTCAGCTCCAGGGAGTTCCTCCCATGCCCCTGCTCCAAGATCTACTCCACCTGCCCAGAAATGTCCCAAGGGGTTTGGGGTGACCAAGGAGGCAGTATGATATATTTATAAGACCAGCTTTGTATACACAAGCTCAGGTTGTCATTTTCCCAAATCCTGAGGGCAGAAGTTCAAAGATCACCTTATCGGGCCATACCTATGCCCCATACCTTTGTTAGTACCTAATGTTGACTTCTATCTTGGGAATGGACAGACCTCGTATTAGAGCCATACCCATGTTCCAGTACTTTATGAATACATAAGATTGACTACCACCATGATTAGGGGGCAAAAGCCTCCAATCGGTTGATGTTTAAGCATACATCGATTGTTGAACAACTAAAGGCTGCATTGGTAAGTGGACATTACAAGGCCAAGACTTGGACAAAATAGAGAAAAAAGACTGACTAACTGACAGTCAATCGACCGAACTCTAATTATCGATCGACCAATCCCTCTAGTGAACCAGGTCTAGCATGATTGTGAAAATAGTTGACCGAATTTCCAAGAACGGTCGACCAAATGGAAGAATCAATCGATGGTGCACATTAATCAATTAACCATCCATTGGTAAGTGGACATTACAAAGGCCAACACTTGGATAGAACAGAGGAAAGACTAACTAACTAACAGTCGGTTGATCAAAGTTTGATTATTGGTCAACCAATCCCTCCATTGAACTAGGTCTAGAATGATTGTGAAAATAGTCGACCAAATTTCCAAGAATGGTCGACCGAATGGAAGAATCATCGATTGATAAAACAAATGATTGGTGAACAATCAATTGATTAGTGGACAAATTAATTGATTGGTGAACAAATCAAACGATTGGTGCACATTAATCGATTAACAATCCGATTGGTGTCATAATCAGATCTATTGGTGAACAAAAGTTTAGAAACTTCTGATGGTGACACAAGTGTTCTGATTACTGAACACAAGTTTAGTATCCATTCCGATTCGCATGTAAATGTTCCGATTACTGAACAAGTGTTCAATAAGGTTCCATTGGTCTTATAACTTTTTTATTACTGAACAAGGGTTCAATGACCGTTCGATTAGTCTTATAAGGGTTCTGATTACTAAACATTAGTAACCTTTCATTGGACTTATAAGTGTTCCGATTACTGAACAAAGTTCAATAATCATACGATTGGTCTTCTAATTGGTCCGAACACCGATTAGTGTTATTAAATGATCCGATTATTGAACAAAGGTTCAGTAAGGTTTCGATTGGACTTATAATCTTTCTAATTGGCCTTATAAGTGGTCCAAACACTGATTAGTGTTATTAAATGATTCGATTACTGAACAAAAATTTAGTAAGCCTCTGATTGTTTCCAACCAATTATTTCTCATGAGTTATTTACCTATGTTAGTGGGTTCTTCATTTATCTAATTCTTAAAAAATCTGGGTCACTACACCACCACTGTTCGACCTAAAATCATAAATTCTCATCTCTTTTCATATCAATTTCCACACATGATAAGATTTATTTCGTTGGTGGCTCTTTTACCTTAGAAATTCTAATAGAACCCTTACTTAATCATTTTCACCTATATATTCTTATTTATTATTATTTTAAATTTTCAGGTTGTTATAGAGGGTCTCTATCAGACACAATGAACAAGGGGACCCTATGAAGTATAACAACCTCCTTAACGTGTAGGGCTGCTAACACATCAATAGACCACTTACTCTTTATAGGCAAAAAGTGGGCTGACTAGTTAACAGATTCACAATTACCCAAATTGCATCAAGTACTCCTCTGATTTTAGGCAGTCCCATGATAAAATCCATGTCTATACTCTCCATTCCACTCAGGTATGTCCAATGGCTGTAGTACACCAGCTAGCCGAAAGTGCTCTGCCTTAACTTGTTGATAAGTCAAGTAGCGTGCCACAAATTCAGCCACTTTACCTTTCATGTTTAGCCACCAATAAGTTCTCTTCATGTCTTGGTACATCTTCCTGGCTCCAGGACGAATGGTATACCTGGACTTGTAAGATTTAGTCATCAACTTCTTCTTGAGCTCTTCCTTATCAGGTACATAAGTCCTCCCTTGAAATACCAATCTACCATCACTTGTTACAACAATGTCTGGCCTCTGCTCAATTTTCTCTCTAATTTCTACTAGAAATGGATTATTACCTTGTTTTTCTCTGATTTCAATGAAGAAGTTTGATTGTATACTGATATAGCAACCAACACATAGTCACCTTCCTCCTTTACATTCAAATCTAGATTGGCAAACTGTTCCAACAGTCTCCACTCCTGAGCCATTTGGCTGGTCTGTTGACTCTTTTATCTCCATGACTACATAATTTGGTGATAACAAAAACCTCAAAATCACATTCCTTTAATCAAGTCTATACCTTATATACATATCCTCATATGTAATGTACTTAAATATTCAATCGCATCTTCATTCTCACTAGTAGTGTCGACACATGATATCCATGGTTTTGACTTGTGTAGCACATGTGTCAATAGATGATGCATAAGTGTCGACACAAGATAACCTTATGTTATCTTGTGAAGCACATGTGTCGACCTGGAAGCATCATGTGTCAGCACATACTTATCCTTTCATTCTTGTTGATTCATGTTTTCTTATTCTTAATGATCTTGATGACATTTTGTTTAAAGTATGTCAACAGAAAAATAAGATTCCAAGGATCATCACCGTAAGTATTCTAAAAGCTCAAGTTAATTTCATATTATTTGCTTTAGAGAAACTTTTCTAAGTCTACTCGATTGAAGAAGAAATCCCTAATTAGTTAAAGCTAGCAATCAAAGTTTCACTTCATCATGCACGATTTTTGTTTTGATCAGTTGAAGTTCCACTTCGTCATATCCGAAGTTTCACTTTGGCATGCACAGTTTTTCTTCTAATCAGTTGAAGTTTCACTTCGTCATATCCAAAGTTCCACTTTGTCATATACGAAGTACCACTTCGACTGCCAATATTATTTTTTCACTTTCAGTTGAAGTCTCACTTTGACTGACTGTTTGATATTCTCAATAGTTGAAGTTTATATCTTGACCAGTTGAATGTTCAATAACATTCGACTGGAGAACAAATTGTCTTTCCGATTGGTATTAAAAGTTGTTTTGATTGGTGACCAAGTGTCCTTGTGATTGATGAACAAATGTTTATTTTTTTCAATTGATGTTATATTCTTCTGATTAGTGATCAAAATATTGATTGTTGATTATAAGCTATTTCGACTGATGACTACTTACTATATCTTATCGATGGTGAACAAATAGCTTTAACTCATAACGATTGATGTTATTTACGATGAACCAACCAGAGGGGAGGGTGAATTAGTTATCACCTAACTAAAAATCTTTTGCACAATAGATCCAACTCAACTAAGCAAACCTGTGGTGTGAGATGCACAGCAGAAAACAATTAACATAGCGAAACCAACTATCCTAATGTACATAGATGGAGATAAGAGAAAAAGGATCAAACCAAATAAGCACATAGGATTTAGAGTGGTTCAGCAAACACACCCCCGTGTGTGCCTACGTCCACTACCTCACACCTCCATGAGGATTTCAACTAACTTGTTTCCCCGGTACAAGCGTAAACCCCCACACACCATTTTTTCGGGGACAACACCAACCCTACCTCATTTTTTGGGACGAGCAAACCTGATGTGTATGCGCAACATGCACTACACACCAATCACGTGCTCACAAACCAAGCACACACACACACACGATGATGTTTGTGTAAATAAGTTGAAGTATAGTTCCCAACTCAAGAACAAGAGAAGAAAGATGAAATTTGTAGTTCAAAAATCTCTGTCTAGTGTGGTTGAGAAATGTCAGAGAAGAACTTGGATGTTTGCACAGGCCTTCTTGAACATGGTACAATAGATGCATGATCTTCTAAATGTCCAACACATTGAACTCATACAACAAACCTTGAATAAATTGCCTGGAAGAAGCTCTGGTTCACTGGTTCATCCTTTGACCTAGCTGGGTGCAAAAACTCATTCTTCAAAAGATGTGTGTGTAGCGACAAACATGGAAAGACCTCTATTTATATATATTGTCACGTCCTACTCATTAAGGATTTTCAAACATGACAATTGATTCCAGATAAAGTAAATTAGGACATCATTTATATCATAAGGCAGTGCAGTGGAATAATACATTACATGGGTTACATGGGCTGATGGTTTTAGTTCAATATATACAACATCTAAGGTGTAAAATCCAAAGGAAGCTTGGTTTGCTAAAATTAAGATTCACTCAGCGCACAATCCCATGGAGAGTTAGCCCCATCTTGGATGCCTGAAAGAAAGTAGGGGTACATGAGCAATTTTGCCCAATCGAAAATTGCCATCAACAATAAAAGTAGGGCATGAAGTGTGATAACATGATCTTTTTGGATCCATGTTTATTGGTTTTGGAGTGGTGCTCATGACCAAGAGGTGGTCATTGGGCCTTACACGTGGTTTCCGTGCGTTGTGTGGGCGTTGTGGGCGGGAAGTTCTAGCCCAAAGAACCTGTTGGTTCACTGGTTGTGAATGTGACGGAGGAAGTCATCGCAATTTGAAACGCGATGTCTTACTATGTCGCGATTCACAAAACATTCTTTGTGTTCAGCGGCGTGCTGATTTCTGGCATCTGGTGGTTCGTGCGGCACAGTGCCCATGCAAGGAATGTGTCTGGCGCATGGGTGTGCCGGCGATGTGGTGGTTTCCATGTTCTTCAGGATTCTTCAGCTGGTAGGGAGACTACCATTGTATGTAGTTTGTTTAAATCGGTTTAAAGGGGTGGAAGCATGTATGGGGTTTTGCCATATCATGGTCATCACGTTTATTGCTTTGGTTTGATATTTGTATCGGATAGGTGTGAGTTTTTCCCTGTGGAGAAG